>JALBCR010003391.1:0-280266 GCA_030710515.1 Abscondita cerata | reverse complement strand
TTCTAATATGACTTACCTTGGTACTCACAGTGACGGCCAAAATGATGTTGTCAACTTTTTGCTTCTTATTTTAGTAGCTGCTTTAGCGACGTACATGCTCACCACTTTTTTGTACCTCAACATCAGGTTGTTGACGTGATCTCTCTGCCTAAACATTTCGTCGAGTCTAATCTGCTTTTCGCTATAAAAAAGGTTAAACCCACACTTACCGCAGGCACTGATCTCATCCCTGCCTTCTTCTTGCGAGACTGCATTTCTGTGCTGTCGACGCCGTTACTTCACATATTCAATCTGATCCTTCAACACAGACGCTTTCCTGTTGATTGGAAATCTGCTCGAATTGTTCCCGTTCATAAAAAGGCGACAGATCCAATGTTCTTAACTATCGCCCCATCGCGCTTCTCTGTAACTTCTCAAAACTTTTCGAATTTTGCTTATATAACCACATCGCTTCTAGGATCTCCCAAAAGCTTCACAGCTGTCAACACGGCTTTATTAGAGGGCGTTCCACAATTACCAATTTAACTGTTATGCACCAGTTTCTTGCTGAATCCTTGGATTCTGGTTTCCAGGTCGACGTTGTGTATACCGATTTTAGTAAGGCTTTCGATCGGTTGAACCATGAGATTCTCATTTCGAAGCTACACGCTTTTGGTTTGAGTAACAACTTAGTACAATTACTCAAGAGTTATTTATCTGATAGAACCCAATTTGTTGAGCTGCTTGGCTTCCGGTCGCGTGTCTCAAGTGTCCCTTCGGGCGTACCCCAAGGCTCTGTTCTTGGCCCCTATTATTCAATATCTTTATCAATGATGTCGCACCTACTCTCGATTATCATTGCCTATTGTATGCGGATGACATGAAGATATTTCAGGTTATACGTAATATGTCTGATGCTCTTGTGCTTCAGAAAAAGCTTGATCTTTTGATAAATGGTGTCGGTCTAACCACTTAGATCTGAACGTTTCTAAATGTCACATCGTTTCTTATACCAGAGCAAAGTCCCCAATTCTTTTTAACTATTCTTTTTCCGACGTCTCCATTACTCGCTCTAGCGCTTTTAAAGATCTGGGTGTCACTTTTGAATCGTCTCTGTCCTTTAGTTCGCACATTCGATCTATTGTTTCATCTTCACTTAAAACTCTTGGTTTTATTATCAGAAACTCTAGAGATTTTTAAGCGCTGACTTACCTCTCTTGCTGTACAGAACCCTCATTCGAACTCGACTGGAGTATGCCTCGGTAGTCTGGAACCCTACGTATCAGGCTCATATCCACGCTCTGGAGAACATTCAACGCAAATTCTTAAAATTTCTAGCTTTTCACGTTGATGGAATTTACCCTCCTAGAGGTTTCCGCAATCTGATCTTTTGGCTAGATTCAACCTTTCCGATTTAAGTAGTCGTCGCGCCACCTTTTCTCTTCTCTTTCTATACAAACTTATTCATTACCTTGTCGATTGTCCTGAATTGTTGGCAAAATTATCTTTTTCCGTTCCTCGACCTGGGTCTCGTTTTCCTACCACTTTCTACCTACCCACTCCCCGTACGCGTGTGTTGGAGTCATCTCCTATTTTCTCTGTATGCAACAGCAGTGCTTTACGTAAATTTGATATTTTTCATACGTCCATATCCGAGATAAAATCATTCTGTAGCGACTCCTAGTTGGTTGATCGATTTACATTATTTACCTTGTTTAACGTTAACGTTACTACTTTTATTTGTTTTGGATTATATCTGTATTACCTACGTCTAATTACTTTTACGTTTATATTATCCGATTCGTTTTAATTTTGTATTTTGCTGTTCCCGCCCATAATTGGCTTTTGCTGTGGTACGACTGTATTTAAATAAATAAATAAATAAATAACATTCTTTTCATGGTTTAATTCATCGATACCTCAAAAATAATAAAATAACCAACTCATTCACAGAAATCTTCATTAACAAGTTGTAAACCACATTAGCTCATTAGAAAAAAATAAATTTATTTGAAATCTGTAGAAAACTTTATACGTCAGTGTATTCCTGTAAATAAAATAAGTCTGCGATACATATCTAAGTTTTGCATTAATATTTAAATAAATTGAAAGAAGAAATAAGTACAAAACCTTCTTTATTCAGTAAAGTGAAGATAATTTCTGCATGTTTAAAGGCAAACCACCTTGGTTTTAAAACTCTGCCACTTAAAGTAATTACTTTGCATTTGGATACCTACGTTCAATCTGGTGGAAGGGGGCATTGCTTGTCTAACTTCGAAAACTTTGTATGTGTTAACATGGCTGTAAATGTATGGTGTATCTGCGTTAACATCAGCATTGTTGTCTCTAATTGTGGGTTCATTATATTTCAGAAATGCTTCATCGCAATACCAATATTTTCATCGATGACTTAAAAAGCATTTCTGATTTTTAACCACAACAATAATAAAGATGAACTTTGACTTACTAATGGTAGTGAACAACACACTAACTTAATAAGTTGAACACTCTGTTCTTACATTACATATTATGGTTCTATTGTTCATAATCTTGGTAACAAAGATGTTTGTTTAATCTTCGTCATATGAAAAAGCATAGGTTCGTAGTATGTTCATTGCGATACTTTCATCAGCGAATGAAAATCTGACAATAACTAAAACAAATTTTGTATTTGTATGGTTACAATAAACTATGAATTTGTATTTTTTAATTGAATCAAACCACTTTGGTATATAGGTACCTACTGACAGATAACATTTTCAAACAACATTCAAAATATTTATGGAGGTTACATTTTTTGGAAGTTAATTTTACGTTTATATGTCTTTAAAAATGAGTTATACTAGAAACTAAAAATTAAATTGTATCATTTATACCCGATATTACTACAATTAAGCATCGTTAATGAAATTTTTCGTAATAATTGTCCCCAAACGCAAGCTTATGTTAACAGCCACGAGATGGCCGTACCTGTGCTCATTCCCTAACAAGTGCTAGAATATTCTCGCACGATGTTTTGGAATCTAGCTATTCTGTAATTGAAAAGTAATCCAAAATGTTAGTATTCTAGAATAGGGGTAGAAAAAATTTATTCCATGTCATCGTAGAATATTTACATTATGTTCTTAATCCGAAGAAAAAACTTTTGTAACTTGTGCTACAAAAAACTTGGAGGTTTTTTTGGTATCAAATCTCACCAGAACAAATGAATTCACCTCCACCATTCGCGGGGTTATGTCCTGGTCAGACATTTCATCTAATTCTGAAAATAGGCTAACATCATCGGAATCCGCAACATCAGACAATTCAATATCGCTGTTACTGCTATCCCTAGATATCGACTTCTTTTTCTTTGTATTAGCCGACTGAACTGGACTATCAATTTTTCTCTTTGCCGTTGTCTTGGCTTTCTTAACTCTATTCTGCCTTGCTATTCTTTTTGCTGTTTCTGCTTCTATTCTTTTATAAATTCTTGTATCAGTCAGAACTTCAGTAGTCTTCTTCTTTTTTTGTTTCTTTAATAGCATCGAGGTTGCTATAGGGTATGGTTGCAGTAACACAGGCGAAATAAATCAACTTGCAGTTGTTTCCTTGGCAGTTGCTACTGTTTTACAAGGAACAATCTTTTTTCGGGTGTGACTTCAGATGGGTGCGTTTCTGTTATTTTATCTTGACAACGTGATGTTGAAGGGGCCTGAATTGGTAGTTCACTGGCATTTAAATTGTTTGGTTCTTTTTGTTTTCGATCAACGTTTGGCATATCTGTTACTGTTGTGGCCATAAAATCGTCATCGTTGAATGGAAACACCCCAGTAGCTTGAAATGCTGATACTACATTTTTGGGACAGAAAGCAAGTGGATAAGAGTCTTTCAATATCTCTGCTATATCGTATATTGTTATCCTCTTTCCTGGATTC
Source organism: Abscondita cerata (assembly GCA_030710515.1). Classification (NCBI taxonomy): domain Eukaryota; kingdom Metazoa; phylum Arthropoda; class Insecta; order Coleoptera; family Lampyridae; genus Abscondita; species Abscondita cerata. Next base: position 276,370 of record JALBCR010003391.1, on the reverse strand, counting down.
TTCAATAACCATTTTTGACACTCGTGCAAATAATATTTCTTCAAAGGACCAAATACAGCTTTATCGAGCGGTTGATGGCAATGACTAGTATGTGGCGGCATTGTTAACAAAATTATATTATTTTCTTTTGCTAACTTAACAGATGCTAAAGAAACGTGATTTTCATTGTTGTCCATAATGAGTAAAATAGGAGACGCTTCTGTAGGCTTAGCATGTGTTATAAAATGTATCATCCATTGTTCAAACAATTCTGCTGTCATCCATTCAGAAGGTGTAGAGGAACCCTGAGTGCCTGGTGGTGCATTTTTAATCATATAATCTTTGAAAAATTTCCTAGAAAACACTAAAAACGACGGTATTGAATTACCGATAGCATTTATGGTATTACACATTGTTACCAAAGGGCCTCTTTCATTGGAAACTATATGACCTACTTGCTTATGTCCTTTTTTGGCTATTAATTTCCCTGCACCTTGTACAATTGTTAGTGCTGTTTCGTCAACATTATAATCTTACTAGGGATAAAATGAAAAAAATTTTTGCAACGGCTGGTCGATTAAACCCCATCGCTTTACCTAGTGAAGTAGCTTCTGCTGATCGTAGTGATAATTCTGCGTTTCGTTTCACAAAACTTGTGAACCAAAACTTGCCATCAATTTTGTTGTTTTCCCATGAAGTAGGTATTTTTTTCTTGTTAGCTATCGCCAAATCGTAAGCTAGTTTTTTATCACCTTTTGGATTAAGGCCGTAATGAAGCTTGGTCATAGTCTGCAGGTAACTACTGAGTTCTTGTTCTTCAACAATACAAAAAAATTGATTTACACGATAATGTGGTGTCAATCTGGGAACTCCTTCAAGAACGTTCGAGGTCCAATTTATATTATTTTTATTTTCTTGGCATTTTTTAATATATCTTCTGAACGTAGTCCGTGGAATATATAATCTGAAATTTATATTGTATGAAATAAAAAATATCTACCCTCATTATCTTTTGTAGAAAGGAACTGTTCCTATATGCGTTTGTGGCCACTGTACCAAAAGTACATTGTTTATGAAAACATAACCTAAAACTTTCTACTTTAAAGATAGATCGTAATTTGCATGATATGCATGTGTTAATGTACCACAAAACTTACAAAACATTTAATATGTATCTTTTTATAGGCAATTATACCAATTTTTCTACACCTTTAAACAAACTAATTTTCAAAATACTCTTGAAAAGAATAATACACGTGTTAATCGTAGTAAGCGACCGTTGTGACTAAAATTATTAACGTTTCGACTAGGTGGCGGGCCTGTACGCATCAAACCAAAACATATATTTAAAAGTGGCCACTGTACCTGATTTGCCACTGTTCCAGCCTCTTCCTAACCGTAAAATTTTTTTTTAAAAATTGCTTAATAAACCTTAATAAATAAACAAATCTTAATAATACACTAATTATGCACTCTTGATTGCCGTCGAAACCAAATTTTGCACCCCTTTGGTTTGGCCTAAAAAAGAGGGTTTGGGAGGGGGGGCGGTACAGACACCCAGCTCTCCCATTTGTAAATTACATGCACTAATTATACACCCATATGGTTTTCGAAACAATAAATATTTTTAAATTTTCAGAACCGCGATCATAATTAGTCTAAAAAATCGTTATATGTTACTCGAATTAGAAAATAAAAAATATACAACAAAAGTACGTTACACACACTGACTGAACTATTTTTAATTAATTTTATTTTTTTTTTATTTGTGATAAGATGGATGAGTAGCAGCCTACAGATTTCCCTAGTTTGTACGGGTGATTCATAACTATTGGGACATAGGCTAAGAGTGGGTTATTTAAGCTAAAATATGACCATAGGACCAAATATTCCTTAATAAAATATTGCTGTAGGAAAAGATACAGAGCGTTAAATTAAAATATTTTTTTTTTTTTTGTTAATAATTTCATTGTAAATTTATCAATTTTTATCAAAATTGGCAGAGAGGCATAACTTTAGACCAAGAACATTATTTTATGTACTATTTTACAATTTGTTGTAGGGGCGCCACTTACATGATTCGACTGGTAACTTTTTTGAGAAAACTTTCAAGTGATTTTTGATTAAAGAATATGACGTAAACATCTTTTCTACACAATATTAGTCTAAATAACCAAAATATGACCATAAGACACAATATGCCTTAATTATATATTGCTGTGAAAAAAAATACAAAGCGTTTGATAAAAAAAATTTTTATTTTTTGTTAATAATTTCACTGTAAATATATCAATTCTTATCAAAATCTACAGAAAAGCATAATTATCTGACAGTCCAAAACGTACCCTTAATAAACGGAGTAATATTTGAAATCTCCTTCTGACACTACGAATTGTTCAACTGCGTTTTTCTCGGAAACAGATGAAATTATCGTATTTAAACAGGAGTACCAATATTGTGTAGAAATGATGTTTACGTCATATTCTCTAATCAAAATCACTAAAAAGTTTTCTCAAAAAAAGTTACCAGTCGATTTCATCATCAGGAATCATTCACGTAGCGCCCCCTACAAGAAATTGTAGAATAGTACATAAAATAATGTTCTTGGTTTAAGGTTATGCTTCTATGAAGATTTTAATAAGAATTGATAAATTTACAGTAAAATTATTAACAAAAAATGAAAAAAAAATTTAATTTAACGCTCTGTATCTTTTTCCACAGCAATATTTTATTTAGAAATATTGTTCTATGGTCATATTTTAGCCTAAATAACTCGCCCTTAGCTTATGTCCCAATAGTTATAAATCACCCTGTATACATACCATATAATACTGTATAGCTCAAAATTACTAAATAAAATAGTTTCTTACCTTCAGTAGTTTAGCTCCCGCGTCCAACACAAAACACTTTAATTGCTAATTAATTTGAATTGATTACAATTAAGATTTTTCGAATGTTTCAATATTTATTGTTTAAAGGATGATAGATGATAGTAATGCGTTACTGGGCTAATTGACTTCTCAGGCTTTAACGGTCCAATTAATTGCATTTTTTGAAAGAAAAGAATCTCTTCTATCAGTAGCATTTTAAATTTTACCCGATAAGGCTTGAGAATTTACACAAAATAACCTCAACATTTATTTATATTTTGCACAGAAAAGTATGGGTATCGCTGATAAACAATACATTACGTAACGAGAATTGTAAGAAGCATATTACGTACGACTGTGAAGAGTTACGCACGTGCCTGGTAGCGGAGAGTGGGTAATTACAGTTACACTTTCAGATATGTACTACACTTTATCTACAACCACCTCAATAGTGTTATCCGGTTAAACAATTATTGAAACATTATTTTTAGTGATACATACCTAGAAGCTTACTTAATAGAATAATTTATTAATTACCGCAGTACAGTTATTCAAAATCAACAAAGGGCTACTGTTGGATTCATAGCTACTTGTCACACTATTATTTAACAGAATAATTTTACTGGTACTGGCAATAGCGCTACTATTTTTGATTATTATAGAAGCAAATTTTTTCGATGTATTTACAGTATCCGCCAAAATAAACAGTACCGAAAATTAAAATAAATATTAACGAAAATATTGCTCTACCAAAAACTTTTTTTCTTCCGTTGTTAGAACCATTTTTAAATCAAATTTAACTGCAGCGTGCTATTAATATATCAACTAATGACAATTAAGTCATATATGACAAATCCATATTACATAAACAACTCTACAGTACTTTTTTTTTTTGGCGGATACCGTATATGGCTATCGATAGAATCATATACAATTTTTCACATAGTGTACTGCATGACCTGATTATTTCTTGTTAAGCGAGGCAGTTGTTAAAGCACGGAACTATATGCGACAGTCTTTTTATTTCTGTCAGATTCTCCTACTTTAAGATTGGTTTGTTGTTGTATTGAATTGTCTGTCTTTCTTTCTGGTTTGTGTTTGATTTAGTGTATTAGGTTTTAAGTAAAACCTGTTGATCTTCTGTTAGTCGGTTTTATTTTTTTCCTTTACCTAGCAAGCGGCGCCTTGTTAGACAGCAGTGGTGACCCCGACGTGATTAAATCAAGAAAGACAAACATGAGATGAGGAGCTACACGGCAGCAATAACAAGTATAATCGCAAATTTTTTTACACCTACACAACGAAGTTGAACTTAAAGGCGCCCTCCACGAACGCTAAGACAACTATCAACCCCACAGCCCCTACGACGTAAGCCGCTATCAAACGCGTAAGCGTACGCATCCTTCCATTTTGGTTAAAGGACCTGCTCATGTGGTTTCTACAGATCGAAAGACAATTTGCCTTAACAGGAATTACCGCAGATGAAACCAAGTATAATTACGTTATCGCCAACTTTACTTTTTTTAATCATAATTTTTTATTTTTAAATTAATTTTAGTTTGTTTCATTTTATCTATTTTTTACTATTTTGTTTACATTGCGATGAATTATTATTATGCTTTAATAAAAACTTTAGTTAAGCAATGAGACTCTTTAAATTATTTAAACAAATCGTACGCATTAACTACAAATTTTATTCTGCTTTTATATCTCAGTTCTTGGATTTGTTTTTAATTAAATTTATTTATTTAGTTCAATAAATTTATTTATTCATAGCATATTTAATTTTTATTACATGCAAATACAAACAAAATATAAAATCAAAATTTAATAAAATCTAACCTTTTACTTTCAATTTTTATCAGAAAAATCTACGTAATTAATTCTATTTACATTCAACGTCTGAATATAAATTTATTTAGAAAATTTTGGTACAACTAACCGTTACGCATTTGACGGTGTTGTTTTCAGTTGCGCATTTGATGACCTCGGTCGATGTATGAATTCCTTCAATGATAACGACATTTTGATCCAATTTTCCAAATATTTTCTTAAGTAGATTTATTGAAGTTGATCACTTTATATTTTAATTGATTAATTTGTTACCAACAAACACAAAGCAGCGCCGACGCAGCATGTAACAACAAGGCAATTTTAATTTATTTTTATGAATTTATGGACAACAATTTTATTTTACTTATTGACATTTTTTTAATGCTTTTTGCGCATTATTTCGAAAATACATAACGTTTTTACTTATTAACTAGGAAATAATTATTATTTTTTATTTTGCTTGTTAATACTTCGACATTCAATCACCGTCTCTACTAATTTTTACATGTGTGTAACAAGTTACGGTTTCAATCATAACCACCCTTCATGTTTACTCTTTTAAAAATGCGTTTTTTGAAAGTAAACCTTGAGTTTATTTCACACGTACATTATGGCGACAACCAAATTTGCTATCTCATGTTTACTCAAATTTACAGAAACACGTTTTATAAACAGTTCTTTGTGTAGACTGTCAATTCAACATTTTTATTTAACACTTACAGTTAACAAACTTAATTCTACTTACTATTAATTTTTAATTATGAAAAACAAATATTTTTCCTAAATGAAAATTGTGTCCAAATTTAATGACAGTATTAATGATTAATTTAGATAAAAACTTTTGCCTAAGATTAAGCGCCAATATTAAGTACTTAAGTTTTCTCTAGATTTTACTTTTTATTTCCTTTGTGAAAGAATTTCTAACAAACATATTAATGACATTAGAAACATTAAACTACAAATCACTGTAAATAAAAACAAGATCTACCATTGTTATAAATAACAAAAAAAAACACAATAGAAAAATTCCGTTAAACAATTTGTAAAACAAATCGATTTAACCGAAAAAGTAATAATTGTAAATATGAAAGCGCCACCAATATTTAACTTTAAAAAAATCTGCACAAGATATCGAATGCGAAACGAAAAGTTAAATAAAGGTCGGTATCGTATACGACAGATAGCAAAGAAAAAAAGATACGGTGTCGTTTAAGAATCAAATCAGAAAAATTCTAAAGTTTTGGGGTCGTCCATATTTTATTTAAAGTTGCAATAAATTCAGTTTTGTATATTAGAATGTTCGGTGTTCAGTATCAGAGCCATGTGTTCGCATTTCAAGTCGAATTATTCGAGCCACAAATTTCATTTCCGGTTCATGGATTATAATAAAGCCAGAACGCGCCGTTACAACAATATCAGATAAGGACCAATTTTACTCAAAACCACCCACAAATTACTGTACCATAAAAATAAGTAACATGTTGTCTTATATGTTTTATTGTTAAGAATTTACTTTTTTCTACGTTTTTTTTTATTGACGCCATTAATCTAATTTGATGTCTTACACCCCCAGTTTAATTCTCTTGTTTGACGCCCAAAAAATATTAATTTCGCGACGGAGTTGTAATTTTAGTTAACGAGCTGTACGTGTTCATCTATTATTATTATTCCTTTGGTATTTGCAACAAAATCATCTTAAGAAGCGCCACAAGTAATTAATTTCCTTAAATTAATCCCCGAGGATAACAAAACCCCTGATAATCCATCTTACTCCAGAAACTATAGTAAAGTTGCTTGACTTGTGCAACAAATGGAAATTTATTTTTTTACACGACAGCTACTGCTTTTCAAGGTAGTATTCATTACTAAGCTTATACACTATAAAGTAAATACAAATTATTTAGACACCTTTTACTAATTGGAAATTTACCTTCGTACTACATATTGAATAATTTCTTATTATATAATTATTGTAAACTAGACAATTGTTGTATAATTGCACATTTCGAGAGCTTAATATACATCCTTTGTTTGTTCAATATACACTCAATTGCAGCTTTTACCATTGATTTCCAGTTTAAGCTTCGTACCTACCCTCGATTTGCCCAAAGCGCTCAGGCAAACTTTCTCCTGAACTTACAAGCTGATCAATTTTAAAAGTATTACTCTATCCTACAACATGTTACTAATTATTGTTAAAGTATTTACTTTAAAACAAAATATTTAATTGCATACAATTTGTTTTAAAAGTTTCTAAAGGTTTTCATAAATGCGTTCTTTACGAAATTGTTTTTAGTATCAATTTTAAACTATTGACGAAAGTTTAAGCCTAAGGAAAATGGATCCATAGTAAAAAAAAATGTCTCAGAAAGATACTCAAGCACTCATGCGTTTTTTCATTTCCCGTTAAATTATTGTTATCAATATTTTTTTTGTCTACATAAATTGTTCCAACTAATTTTTAGTTAAATTTAGGTGAACAAATTTCAATTTCAGTGATTACAATTTCAATGACGCATAAATTTATCTAGATGTGGACAACAAAATACTAAAATCTTCTAGATTCTATTGATAAATTTATTTTGGAATTGCGTACATAATTGAATTTTAATTAATCTTTATTTAAGACTTAAATTATGTAAATAATTAAATAAAAAATAATAATAACTAGAATTAACATTTAATGTTAGAAAGTAAACTGAAATGTTCATTTTAGAATTAAAATGATATTAAACGTTTAGGTCAACGAATTTAAAATTCAATTTTGTACATAATTTTAATTACTTTAATAGTAATTCCTGAAATTTCTAACTGGTACGTATTTTAATTCTTAAAATGAAAATAAATTCAATGTTGTACATACCCTTAATTTTATAATAAAAACAAAATAAATCTCCATTACGTACATAATTTTAATTCAAAACATGAAAATGGGGTAAATTTATTATTTTGGTTTTCACAAAACCAGGAACCACCAGACTTTTATGTGTAGAAAACTTTTTAAATTTTAGTGATAAATTTAATTCGGAATTAAAAATACACATTTAATTAATTTTAATTTATTACTTAAAATTATGTATGCTTTTAAAATTAATTAACAATCAGTACAATAATGAAAAGTCACTAGAGTTAACTTTTTCAAAAGCTGTAATTAAAATGGAGTTAAAATACAAATTTTGATTTCAATTATGTACATAATTTATTTTAATTCCTTACTTCAATAATAGTAGAATTACAATAATAAATTCAATTAAAATTAAATAATAATGAATACAAAAATAAACGACACTAGAGTTAACAGTTAACGTTTAGAAGAAAACTGAAATGTGTATTTCAGAATTAAAAATGAAATTAAACGTTCAATAAATTTCAATTATGTTCATAATTTTAATTACTTTAATAATAATTGCTAAAATGTTTAATAAGTCTGATTTTAATTCTTACAATAAATTTAAATTTTATGATTACATACAAATAAGATGGAGATACATAATTTTAATTCTTAAAATGTAACCGGCGCAATTAAGTTTATCACTAAAGTTTATGGGGGTTAAGTATTATGTGCACATAATGATGAGCTACAAGACTTTTTTGGGTTTTAGTGATATATTTGATTTGGAATTAAAATTACGTACATAATGAATTTTACTTTAAAACATACATAAAATTATGTACACAATTAAAATGCAATAGCAATATGAACAAAAAATATAAAACACTAGAGTTAAGAATTAAAGTTTTGAAAAAATCTAAAATGAGTTTTATGGAATTAAAATGGAATTATACAATACTTCAACAATTTTCAATTACTACATAATTTTATATACTTCAAAAATAATCACTAAAATTTCCAAAATGTATATATTTTAGTACTTAAATTAAAATAAAAATTAACACTATAAAATAAACACGATTAATTTTTAAATAAAAACTAAATAAATTTTGATTACATACATAATTCTAATTCTTAAGAGAAAATGGAGTAATTAAGTTTAATTCTATAATCTATGAAGTTTAAGTTTTATAACGATAAACCACAAGACTTTTATGTTGTAAGATAAAACTTTCTTGATTCTAGTGATTCTTGATTCTATTGAATTAAAATTAAGTAATAATTAATACAAAAAAAACGTTATTAGAGTTAACACTTAACGTTTAGAAGAAAACTGAAATGTATATTTCAGAATTAAAATGAAATTAAACGTTTAAGTAAATTTCAATTATGTACATAATTTTAAGTATTTCATGAAATTTTTAATAAGTATGTATTTTAATTCTTACAGTAAATTAAGTTTAGTGATAAATTTAATTCGGAATTAAAATTACGTACATAATTGAATTCTACTTCAAAACATACATAAAATTATGAACACAATTAAAATAAAATAACAATATCAACAGAAAATAAAGAACACTAGAGTTAAGAATTAAAGTTTTAAAAAATCTAAAATGCGTTTTATTGAATTAAAATGGATTTAAACATTACTTGACCAAATTTCAATTATTACATAATTTTAAATACTTTAACAATAATTACTAAAATGTAGTATTTAAATTAAAATAAAAAATAAACGTTATGAAATAAACACGATTAATTCTTAAATAAAAACTAAATAAATTTTGATTATATACATCATTCTAATTGTTTAGAAAATAGCGTAATTAAGTTTAATTTTATAATCTAGAGAATTTAAGTTTTATTTGCATATTACGATGAACCACAAGACTTTTGTGTATTGAAAGGTAAAACTTTTTGATTCTAGTGATACATTTAATTCGGAATTAAAATTGCATTCATAATTGCAATTTAATTAATTTATTTTTAGAATAACAATAATGTATTTAATTATAATTAAATAATAATGAATACAAAAATAAACGTCATTAAAGTTAACAGTTAACGTCTAGAAGAAAATTGAAATGTATATTTCAGAATTAAAATGAAATTATACGTTTAAGTAAATTTCAATTATGTACATAATTTTAAGTACTTCATTAAATTTTTAATAAGTATGTATTTTAATTCTTACAGTAAATTTAAATTTTATGGTTACATAATGTATTAATTCTTAAATACAAATGTGATGGAGATACATATTATTAATTCTTAAAATGAAATTGGCGTAATTAAGTTTATTACTGGAATCTAAGGAGATCAGGTATTGTTTGTACGTAATAATGAACTACAAGACTTTTGTGAGTTGAAAAGTAAAAGTTTTAGATTTTGGTGATAAATTTAATTTGGAATTAAAATGCATATTTAAGAAATAAAATGGAATTAAACATTACTTGAACAAATTTTAATATCAATTATTACATAATTTTAATTATTTCAACTATAATTACAAAAATTTCCAACATGTATATATTTTAGTACTTAATTTAAAATTAAGATAATTATTATGGAGTGCAGAGATTTAATTCTTAAATAAAAACTAATGGAATTTCTATTATATTCATAATTTTAATCATTAAGAATAAAATGGGTATTAGATTTATTAGTAGAATCTAGATAGTTCCAGTTTGTGTGCACAAAGGATGAAGCACAAGATTTTTGTGGGTTGAAAAGCAAAACTTTCTTGTGATAAATTCAATTTGGAATTAAAATTGCTTACATAAATGCAACTTAATTAATTTTTATTTAGTACTTAAAATTATTTATACAATTAATATATCAAATAAAAATAAAAATTACTAAAACTAACAAATAAAGTTTAGAGAGAAACTAAATAAATTTTTAGAATTAAAATAAAACTAAGCGTAAAATTGAACTAATTTCAATTTTGGTACATATGCTTAATTACTTTATTAATAGTTTCTGAAATTTATATAATGTGTATATTTTTAATTCTTAAAATAAAAATTAATTTTGTGATGTAGATACATTTAGTTCTAAAATAAAAATCAAAATTTTATTATATACATACATAGTTTTAATTCTTAAGACGAAAATTGAGTAATTAAATTTATGAACCTAATCGAGGAAGTTTAAGTTTTGCGTGCATAAAACGAAACCGTTGTGTTTCAAAAAGTAAACTTTGAAATAAAATTACGTACATGATTACAATTTAATTTATTTTTATTTAAAACTTAAAATTACGTATAGAATTAAACTTAAATAATAAAACGTACAAGAAATAAAAGTCGTTAGAGTTTACATTTAACGTCTAGAAAAAGCTAAACTGTCTATTTCAGATTTAAAATGAAATTGCACATAAACTTAATTTTTAAATAAACTGAATTTCATTATAATACATAATTTTAATTCTAAATATAAAATAGCATTTATTACTAGAATCTAGGGAATTTAAGTTTTGTGTGCACAGAACCATAAACCACAAGTGTTTTGTGTGTTAAAAAGTAAAACTTCTTATATTCTAGTGATAAATTTAATTCAGAATTAAAATTACGTGTACAATTCCAAATTAATTAGTTGTTATTTTAGACTTAAAATTGAAATATTACTGTCTACAAAACGTTTAGAGAAAAACTGAAACAGTGTATTTAGAATTAAAATGCAATTAAATAATTAATATATTTTTTTGTCTGTTACCACTTTTTTTTTTATTTTTTTCTACAAATTTAAATTAGTATATAAAGCAAAATTTGTCCGATGGCCGGCTTTCTGGCCTTTAGTCCGTATGTAAACAAGATATCAAAAAGTCCAATTTAAAAAAATTTGCACATGGACCTTATCGATAATGTCAGATTAGGTTAGCCGCTTGTTGACTTACATTTGTTTATTTTAATGTATGAATTTGTATAAAAAACTATTGCACGACAAATGAGTCATTTCTGTTGATTTTTTTCTTCACATGTTTTAAAATAAGCACATTTTTATTTAATCGTTTCTTGTGGTGCACTGTATATGACAAATCTACCCATCCTCCGTTATGACGTGTATACACACAATCAAACGGTTCTAAGAGTAGTAGTCAGTGTAGTAAAGTGTTTAAGTCGCAAAATGCTTTTGTGGCAATAATTTTTATTCTTGGTTTCAATCCAGTACAGTTTCATCAATTTCCCCAAATGCAAGAAAATATTTTGAAAAATGTATTTGTTGCCTAAATAAGGTCGATTTAAATAGATTGGGCCATAGACTCGCCATTTTGTGTAATTAATGTTTAAATTTGTCTCATCTAAGCAATACGCAAATCACCAATTGAACTATGCTTTTATTTTGTTCCCAAGAACACAAAGTCATAAAAAATCAAAACCATATCAGTCACTCAAACTTGAAAAATTCAAGGACTAACGTTGACAATTTATTAAATAAGCTCTGAAGCGCACAATAAAAAATTCTAACAGTACAAGTTCAAAAGTTTTAGTAATACAGTAGTCAGGTTCATCAAAACCAGTCTATTTCCTATGTTAGATGTAGACTACTAATTTATATTACTGGCCAAAAATTTAAAATCATCAAGATTCTGATGTGACCAACTCAAGAATTTCTGAACTAGAGAATCTTTAAGAGAAACTCAAACATTTTAAAACTGGTTTGAGGCTAACGGGTATACCAGGAAAGAGGTCAAAAAATCAATGAAGTCCACTACCGCCTACGCATGTCTTCTATACTTATTCACATTCAATTAATTCTAAAAAAACATCTAATCAAAACTATCGTCAAATTAAGCCGACCATCAGATCAACAAAGGATACACGAGACTTTCTGTCAAGAGCAGGAGTTTACCGTATACTTTGTTTTTGTGGCAAGGTATCTATAGGAACTACCAAGAAATCGATAGGAACATCGGGTAAACTGTCGTATAAAACATACCGAGAATTCAGTGGTAGCAGAACATGCACTTAGCTGTGTGGATCACAAGATACTCTTCGAGAGCTTAGTTCGAAAACCACTAAAACATTCAGAAAACTTAAAAAAAAAAGAAAAACATTGAGGCTTAACCAGATTTAGAATTTAATTTTTAAGAAAATTTCAAGAAGAACAGCATTTGACTGGTGAGATTGAAGTCACGCCCTTCAGAATCACTATAAGTTATTATTTACATTTCGGAGGTTAGGTGTGCTACCTATCCGAGATCCTGACTACGAAGAAAAATGATTTCAAATTTAAAACATATATTTTCTTTAATCTTTACAATTAGATCAATCAATAACCAAGAGGTCGGCCAAATGTAATCACTTCAATGGCTCTCATTTCACACACATGAATTTCAATACGTAGTAAACGTACGAATTACCGTATAATCAGAAGTAATTAATATTTTTAATACCAAAATTATACAAAAAATATTTGTAATATACTATACAGGGTGGCCAAGTGTAAGGGAATTTTTTCAAGCCATTATTTAAAAAATTACTAAGAACATGCATTCGAAATAATTTTCATTATTTTTTAAATTATTTTTAGTTGTACCGAGTGTGTCCAGAAATGTAATATAAATTGGAAAAAAAGCTATCAACTCAATTTATATGACGGATTGTTTGAGATCTATTTGAAACAAAAGCCACTATTTTTTTTTTACTGCCATATTGGATTTATATGTCATTAATCTAATCACAAAAAATAATTTTTTTCTTGAGGTTTTGCTAAAGCGAGTACTCATATTTTTCAGAGGTCAATTCAATTTAATTCAATAAATCTAACAACAAAAAAAAACACAAAAAATTTCTTTGGCTCTTTTCTTCATTATAATCCATTTTATTTTTTTACCACCTTCCTCATCCTCACCTTTCTCTCCCAGCAACACCTTTCTTACTCTTTCTTCCGCTTTCACTTCACTGGACTCTAGCTTTAAACGCTCTGTATTTCTCGGTTGGTTTTACTGTGACTTTGAATATGTATGGTAGATATGGGTGTGTGGCAGTGAATCAATTCTCGGATTCCGGTGTTCCTTTGATTTCCTTTTTTATTATACCCGATGGCTTCACTGGCAGTTCCGATTGAAAATTGTTTGGTTTAAAAATTCTTTGATCTCGTTCCGTGTTAATTATTTCTTACTTTTAGCCAAGCTGGTAGTTTAATAAGTACCTCTCCGTGTGGGTAACTTTTCTGTACACTGTGTGGCTTAGTTTGTTTTTTCGTTTTTACCAGCACATCTAAGAATTCCAGTTGTTGTTTATCCTGTGTCTATAGTGAACCCCATATTGGGGTGTAAGTTGTTTAGGTGTTGAAAAAACTGGTTATACTTCTTTGTACCAAGTTTTCAAACCACAAAAGTATTATCTACGCCCGGAACCATGTCACTATCTTGTATTCTACGGTCGGGATAACTTTTTTCAAGAGGAGGTTGGCTGTTGTGGTGTTGGTTGCCGTTTTCAGTAATCGGTGCCGATTAATAGAAGTTAAACAGTATCGATAGCCCTCAGAAACTTCGAATCGGTTTCCCTAAAATTTTTAATAGGAGTTATGGTATTTTTAGCTACTTTGCCCCGTTGGCAGGCAATACAATTTCGTGACCACTTGGCACAATCCATTTTAATTGAAGGCCATACTACACTTTCCGTGAGCCGTATTGATGCTTTAACGCGGGGGTGAGAAATATTATGAAACATTTTGAAGACTTTACTGCGTAGAGAGGTAGTGGATGAAAGACCAAATAGATTTTTAAGATGTGTCGCAGTATATGGAAACGTTTGAGTTAAGGATTTTAAAGAGTTGCAATTTGAACTACCCCTACTCTCAAGATACGGGTGGAGTTTTTTGCTTTTTTTCTATTCTCTGCTTAGAGTGACTAAATCAAAAGGCATGGGGAACTTGAAGGCACTGATTCTTGACTGGGTGTCAGCGACCGAGTTATCTTTACCGGAAACGTGCTGAAGATTAGAGGTAAATTGCCCTATAAAATCTAATTGGCAAAGTTGCCTAGGAAAAAAATTATCACAAACTTTCTTATATGCAAATGTAAGTGGTTTGTAGTTGGTAAATAGAATGAAATCCTGCCATAGTTGAAGGACCGCACCAACGGCAAAATATGAAGCATCCACGGTTACAGACCGCTGTGCTAGGGAGTCTGGGAGAACAAGTAATGTTGCTTTAATAAGGCTACATTAACTTGGTTGAAAGCGTTTTTAATTTCCTCTGACCAATCAATGATTGTTTAGTCATTTTTTTATTGTTTTTGAGAAAATCAAGAAGTAGTCTCTGTGCTTCTATGGCGTGTGGAATAAAGCGCCGATAGAAATTGGTCATCAGAAAAAACCCAAACAGGGAAACCAACAAAAAAAAAGGAAAAGTGCCTGCAATTAATTGAACCTGTGAGAGTAAATATTTTATAAAATAAAGGAAAATAAAAAAAGATACTTACACAGGAACAGTAGTCGAAGACTTATTTCCTAATTTGAATGGGATCATTTTACTTCAATCGATTTTACAAAGCACATGTCTAATTGTTCAATTTTTAGACAGCATTTTCCATGTACACCTTTCGCAACAATCAGCACATAGAAAGGGGGGGTATAAATTTTGCGAGAAAATGAAGACAAATTATTGGAACTGGCAATTTTAAATAACTAAAATCCCCGAGAAGATTTTTTGAATATAAAATTTATATTCAAACGCACGAGTGTAAACACGGCTGCCTATAATGTAAGGAGAAATTGGTCCACAAATCAACTATTTGCAAAATAATACCGTCACTTTTGTAACTTCCTTCACGAATCGTTGAAACTACTGGGCGGCGTTGCAAAGGCCGAATGTCATTGCGGTGAACTCAAATAGTCCGAACAGTGTCGTGACTGCAGTTTAGGGTATATCTTCCTCTTCTATTATGATCTGATGATATGCGCGAACTAGGTATATGGTAGAAAATATTCTTTTTCCATTTAGAAAAAACGTAAAATCATAAATGTGTGGCAGAAGATATCTGTCCGGGACCGTTACTGAGTTCCTATAATCACCGCATGGTTTTTAATCGCCGTTCTTTTTAGAGGTCAGGTAAAGTGGGTTTGCCCATGGACTATCAGATGGTCTACATATTCCTTGTTCAAACTTTGCTTTAGCGATTTTAAGTTTGTCGGGTGCTAAGCGTCTTGGTTTTGCATAAACGAGGAGGGGGGCGATGTTTGGATGTGATGAGTTGTTGAATATTTTATATTTCTGAAAATTTGCCAGAGGGTCTGGTCACTTCTTTAAATTTTTCTAATAAATCAGTAAAAGGCGTGTTTTGTGAGATGGTTCTGATACCACCGGTTTCTCAAGAGCTCTGTTTTTTTTAAATCTACAAGAAGGTCAAAATCTGCACCGATGTTTGGTCTGGATACGTTAGCAATAATAAATTCCCAACGAAATTGTATACGTAAGTCCAAATTGACCTGGATAAGGTGTGTTCTATAAGTCTTAATAGCAGATCTATTTGCGGCGTATAACTGAAAAGACTTGGGTTTATTTCGTGTTTGCACAAATTTTGAAATAACAGATACATCTGCTCCGGTGTCTATTAGGTAAATCATACCAGAAGTTTTGTCGTTTACAACTAAGCAATTTGATTTAAATTTGCAACCATCACTAGCCGCCTCTAGTGACGGTTTTTTTTTGTCTGAAAGCTCGTTGACCATATTTGTTATGATACCAATATATCCGTTGACTTCGTCCGATACGAGATGAAGATCTTGATCTACTATTTCTAACTGAGCTTTTTAATTCTTCAATTTGCAGCAAAAGTGCTTTAAATTGATTACCAAATGACGTTATAGCGTCGGTAGCAATGGGTGTCTGTGTCTGACATTGTTGTTTCGCGAATCTTATTTTTTTTAATGCAGCGTACTTTTTCTGTGCAGGCGGTTTTATAAGAATATCGCTTACTTGTTGGAGAATATCACTACCCACCGAAGCAACAATGGTGGGAAATTTTGTGTCATTTTGAGTGATTCCAGGAATGAGAATTTGTATAAACCATAATGCCGGATTTAGCTTCCAAAATTTGGGGTCACCAATGTGGTGTTGGTTAACTCTTTATAAAATCACGAACAACACATTGAACTGAACAAAACTTTATTAATTCAAATTGTTTTTTTTTTAATATAAACTTGACAACACTTTGGTAAATTGTCATTATAGATTACACAACAACACAAAAAAAATATTTTTTTGGGTCTGGAGGTCAGACCATGTTTACTATATGTTTTTGGGGTTGCTGAATCCAAATCCAAGGTCCAAAAAATCTTAGCAAGTCAGGGTTCTGATATAACCTCAAAAAATTTCATAAAAAATTGTATTTGAGTCCAGAGGTCTGCTGAATTCGAACCCGGGATTTAAAAACCCCAGCGTGTTAGGGTTTTGACATAACCTCAAAAACTTCATAATTTTTTTTTATTATCTTTTTATTTTTGTCCGCCTTCCATCGACACAACATCTTTCTGCACATCTTACAAATAACACGCAGAACCGAGCTATTATGTTGATCCATCTTTGAATTAAAAATTTATTCGTATAAGTTGCAAATATTATTGTCAGTCGTTTTTTGCAAAGATGTCAGTCACTTCAAATTTGGAACAAACGTAAGAAAAATTGACAATCATGTGATTGCGAAACTTTGGTCCATTTTTTTGTAGCATTAAATTTTACATTAGCCAAGTTACCAACAAATGTGCAACTGCGGTCGCTTGATGACGACGCCTACGAGCCCGCTTTCTCGCCCTGACTAGCCGCCGATAGTGAAAATCCGACTCTGTATTGTAAAACGCTTGCATGCGCTTGTTAGGCATGAAAGACGTAATCCACGGACTTAACCGGATCACAAGCACACTCTGTTGCCTGCAGTCACCGCGAGGAGGTGCCCTGGATGCAGACACACGTCGTAAGTCAGATAAATAAATTTTGCGAGTTTCTTTGCAAATCAAAATCTTGACAAGCTGGAGTTTTTTAGACAACGTATTTGGATTCATCGACCCCAAAAACATATGGTTTGACCCCCGGACTCGAAAAAAAAAATGTATAAAGTTTTTGAAGTTATGTCGAAACCCTGAGTTTTTTTTTGACCTAGAATTCTTATTCAGCGACCAAAAAACATATAATAAACATGGTCTGACCCCGGACTTGAATACAATTTTGTATGAAGTTTTTGAGGTTATGTCAGAACCCGGATTCGGATTCAGCGACCCGAAAACATATAGTTAACATGGTCTGACCTCCAGACCAAAAAAATATTTTTTTGTGTGGTTGTTTTATTTTATTTGTTTCTTCTCTTACAAGGATAATTTCTAAATGGAAATCTACAAACTAAAAATTCAAGAATTACAAATTTAATTTTTTACTACAGACACAAAATTTTACATCTCACAATCACCATTAAAAATAATAGTCGGTTTTGACAATCAAAGTCAGAACAATATCTCTAGTTTTTTTTGAGTATTTATTTTTGGTTGCGTTCCGTACGTCGTGTTAGTGGTGGCTTGTTTTTTACCTACCTACTTAAAATATAACGTCTCGGCTCTCATTTGCTAATTTATTTTTAAATTAATATTTATCGTATTTTTATAAGTTAAAAAAATGATCGTCGAATAAAATCTATGTTAAGATAATTAAATAAAAAGAACACTTTGAATGGCAGTGTCTTAGAAACGAAAACGTATTTACAATGAGATATATGCAGATTGAACAAATCAAAAGGAATGACAGTTATATCAATATCTCTATATCGATATTGGCATCGTTTAGTGTAAAAGCAGATCGTATTGTGTTTGCAGAAAGAAGAGTTGTGGATTGAGTCGAGCGTGTGTCTGTCCAGAGCCTTTATCCTCGTATTTTATATAAAACGATTCCATATCTATACATTTTCGCCGGTGACAAAACACACATTTATATATCTTATTGTCTCGACATTTATCTCCTTCCGACACGTACACCATCAAACATGCCCTTTTTTCTTTCAAAATAATACAGCTCAAAGCATTTTCCTATTTATTTTTTACCCGCTTCCCTGTTTATATTATCCTTATTTTTAGTCCATTTGACGGTTTCCTCAATTGGCGACAAGAACGATGTTACGCATTATGACTTGACGGTGTAAGCGAGACGGAATAAGAGCGAGAAAATTGTAAAAGAAATTGGAAAAATCTTTGTGAAATTTCAAGCACGTCTTTTGGTATTATTCCAGAGGCGTGCGTTTGGGCCGTTCGGGGGTATTCGAGTGATGAGTTTATTTGATTCAGTTTTTCGGTTCATTTCTCAACCAAGTTCATTGTGTCTCTTGTATTTCCTGTTCTATTCGGGTCCGATTGTCTTTATATTTGACGCGTCCAATTTTCAATAAAAGCTTGTTAGGACAAATAATTTCTTTCTGTTTTTTTCCATCTTTGTTTTGAAAAAGGAAAGACCAATTCGGTTTTGTCGTTGTAAGGGAAACGTTTATTCAATTAAACTGTGTTGTACCGTCAATATCAGGTGTGAGGATTTAGGATAACTACATTGTAGTAATCTAGAATTGTCAACCGTACGAGGGAAACTGGTTTGCTAATGCGTTCAATCAGTTGTTATGTTCTACTAACAGTTGTGCCAAATCGGTTGGAAAACTGTCCTTTATTTCAAATCAGCTCAATTACTTGAGTGCCTGGTAATATAGATTTCATTTACACATCTCAGTTGTATTGTTCGATTATTACACACAAAATGAAAAACGTCAACTTTAAGCTTAATCGTGGAGTCGAACAGGCGTGTGTCGGTATAAAATAAACAAAATCATTACATTTACAGGAAATCAGCACCTATACCGTATGTCTTACGTAAAAGTTGACATTAGATAGATAAATGAGAACAAATTTATGTAGTAATGTAAGTGTTTGAAGCATATTTTAATAAAAAAAAAAACAGTAAAATTTTATAATAATTTACGGAAAAGATCAGGATTCGATCCTGACTATAGTATAATCTATGTTATTATTAACAAAATTTTTATAAAATGAGTTTAATCTTTATTAAAAATGTTAAATTCACTTTAAAAACTTGTATTATAATGATAATAAAGTTAATTAAAAAATACTGCAATTGGAATCGAACCTAGCTAGAAATTGCAGAAAGATTACTAGGAAACAAGTTAACCAATTCTGTCTACAAATGCAGCTTAATAAAATTCGGTTAATAAATAAAATTTCACAAAAATTTACTTGTTATACCGATTTTTTTAGTAAAATTTGAATATTCATTATTATCACATCAATTTATTTTATTTTATTTATTCTACATAAAATATTGTTCTTTAAAAACTTATTCTACGCAAAAGTTTAAAGAAAAAAGAACAATGGTAAAAGTTTTCAACCCTACTAAGTCAAGAGTCTTATCCAACACATGCGCCATAATTTTAGAATTAATCCGTAAGCTGATTTAATGAAAATCTTTGACTTCAATGCAAAGCTCAAGCTCCCTTCGTAAATTTTCCTGGTAATTGTGTTGTTGTACGATGGCTTATATCTCATTAAACGGCTTTTGATTTGTGCTCTCTGTTGTTTGGTTTGTATCAACATCTTTGCATGACCCCAAACTAAAAATTCAAGAGATTTAAGTTTTGTAAACGTGGTGGCTAGTGAACAGGCACATTTCATCCCACCCAACTATTTGCGTAGTGCGCATCCTAGAAATCCGTTATCTGTAGATTAACGTGGGCTGGGCATCTATCTTGGAGAAACCTGTTACGTTTATTTTGGCACCTCGTACAAAAATTGTCGATGTTTACAGGTTCTAATTTTTAACTAGACGCCAATAAATGGCGAACTATGTTACTTTGACCAATTTATTTTAATCGTTTTAATTGGCCGTCGGAATAAATGCACTGTTTAAACTTTTACGTTGCTACTCTAATGGTGAACGCTTGGCTTGCGTGTCCCTCCGTCATTTGAATACATAATTTTACCGTTTTCTTAGACATCCGTAATGAAAAGGTATTTATTTTAGGTTGTCGTAATTCTAGGCAATCTTTTTCGTTACGATAAGGGCGGAGTGACGGGCATTTTTTTTTTATTCTACTCGTACACCGTAAGTATGAAATCTTGCATCCCTAATGCAACGTGGTGACCGACCGTTTTCTTTTTCGTTTAATTTAGTATAAAGTATGGATTTTAAGTACACCAATTTAAGCACAGATTTCTAAGCACGGAAATTATCATTATCCAAGTAGTGGGTTATTATCATTCTACGCACGGATGGTGAGGTATAGCAGCTAAGTACGGGGGTTCTCTGGTTGTACCAATGTCGTAACGGCCGATTTTGGAGGTCTTTTTCTTTTCGCTAACAAAAACAAAGCGAAAGAGCTAAGATAAAGGCAGAATATCAAGCCAGCTGTAATATTTTTGTAAAATGCTGCCACGTACTACAACTGTTTCTTGAAATATTGAGGTACTGTTATTTAATTTTAACCTTTGTGCTTCGTCGCAATTTCTTGATTTTGAAATACGGTAAGCAATCTATATGCATTGGATAATTTATTTGTATGAAAGGCGAAATAAATATTTAAATTTGTTTAATTGGAGTTGAGCATCAATTTAAACAATTTAATTCGACTTTTACTACAGCCTACGACGCTCACCGCAAATACAAGCTTACCGGGAAGTCTTTCAAAGGATACTCACTCCAATCTTTTGTTTTTTGCTACCTTGGTGGACCTAATTAAAGGTACTCGATCCTTATTTGTTTTTATCTTGTACTGCAGTACGTTACAAACCACATCATGTTCTTTATTTGAAGTTGGGCGTTTTTTAGTAATCCCAGTATTTCATACTCCAGAAACCTTTAATCAAGCCACTCCATAAGTTGATATTAGAAAGCTTATAAAATTCTACGTTCAACGGCACATAAAAAATGTGTGGTACCGTTTGAAAATGTTTAGTTATCTATGAATTTAGGAAAAATAATTGATTCCTCAAAACTTAGAAAAGTCACTCAATTTTTTGGAAACGTCAATTTTTCCGAAAAACTGAAATAACGCGAAATCCTTCCATTTTAGACACCATGTATGATATATAAAGTCACGTTAGAATTGGTGAAGGAATTCAAATTTTCTATAAAAAATAAGTAGTTTTATTTAAAAAAACATAACTTTGGTATGTCGCTCTTTTTACGGATCTCCCTACATAAACAAAAATAATTTAAAAATGCGCAGTTTGTTGATTTGCTCAACTTTCACTAAAAGTTTTTTTCTAAACCCAATATTTTCGTCCGAGCACGCACTAATGGTCCACCCTGTATAAGAAGCCCAACATCCGCTTCTTAATTAGAGTGAGAGATTAATTAATTACTTGACGTACGTAATTGTGAGTAAGTCAATCGAATTTAATTATTTAGGTACTAATAACGAAGTAAACCGTGACCTCAATAAACCCTAAAAAACTGATATAATTAACAGTAATTCGCTCGCTTTGATTCATATAAAGTTCATAACAATTTATTTAAAATTAATCCGTATATCGGTTAATTGCATAACACAAAGCGTTTCTTGCTTACTGCTGAAGTTTCTAATAAATAGACGTTAAATTGTTTTTCAAACATATAATACTACTTATTTGATAAAATAGTGTCGTACATTGAAGTTCTTAAAGAATAGATAGCCCCCTCAAACACTTTCTTGCTACCTACTACATATTCTACGTTTAGACAAAACGAGGTACAGCGCGCGCACATGAGACTTTAAAATATTAACAAACCTTTTTTTTCATAACTGTTTTTGTATGGTTAATAGGTATTGGTGGGCATATCTCACTAATTACTTATCGGATCAAAGTAGTTTAAACAAAAGGTGTGAATAATTAAATTATAAACAACTTTTATTTGATGATAACATGTGTAAAATGAATATTTTGGTACATATTTCAAGATTTCGAAAATGTGTGTAGGTTAGCGTTCATTTTAGCTTTATAGATAACGCCCAAAATCTTACCAAATCTGGAACATTATAAATAAAACTTATTTCAAGTTAAGACTTTTTAAATATTGCGTGAAATGAACCTAATGAAGTAGAAAGCAGAACTAAAGTATAATTAAGTTATTATTAAAATAATAAATCAAATCGACAATAATACAAAAATATTAAAAATTTTAGAGTTTAATATAGAAGGAAAAATACGGTGAAAATAAATATAAGAAAAAAAATGATGATAATAATAATAAAGTTTTGAAATTGTTAATTGTAAACAGAGAACAAAAAATTATGTCTATAGAATAGTCAAAGAAATGAGAATTTACAAAAATGTGTAAATGAACAAGAAGAAGATAAGATAAAAAATAGAAAAAAATCCTCTGATTAAAAACAGAAAATGTTTAAAATCAAAGGTCTTAGAAAAAACAAAACAAAAGAAGACCTAAACAAAAGCAGCAGTTACAGATCTAAACCATCAGAAAGGTTGAGTCGAAATAACTTAAAAAGGTACAAGACGACAGAATACAATAGACAACAATTGAGTTACTTACCTTTACTAATGACCAAGTTTAGTTTTAGTCAAATTTTGTGTAAATAATTTGTCGCACACATTTAAGTCACTTGTTGAATGTTCCGGAAGTCATTGCAAAATGCGATAAGCACGTGGTAGTGAAATCTAAAAGCGCTGTTGCACGAATTAAAATTTAAAATTTATTTAATTTTTAGTGTGTGTAAATAAAGACATTTATTTAATGGTTACGGTGTGGTTTTAATCTTATGGTGAGAATTAGTTGAGAGTGCTAAAAAAAATTAAAAATTATTATTTCTGGTAAAATACAGAGAATTATTGTTTTAAAAAGGTTAAATTACGCACATACAAAGTTTTTACTCGGTAAAATAGGCACCCTTGAGAGATCATAGTCAAAATTTAGTAGTGTGATTTAAAGGTAAAAGTTTATTGTAAAAATTTAAATAAATTCCCATAAAGTTAAGAAATATGTAAATGTAAAAAATTAACGACATAACAAAATCCATGAGATAAACAAACAAGATTAAAAGTGAAGAATTTATAAAGGAATAAACGATAAAAACATTAAAGAATTTTTAGAATACAAGAAAGATAAAAAAGACATTATAAATATAGAAGTTAAAGTGAGAAAGAATATAAATGACGGAGAGAAATATAAAGCAAAAGAATTGTATTAATAAAACAAAAACTAATTACTGAAAATGGGAACATGAGAACGCAGAACATAAACAATATATAGTGAGCATAAAAAAACGAATGTGACCTTGGACGGAAATACCAAATAAAAGAAGAAAATAACCATAATATTAAACATTAATAAAGTTTAAATGCAAGGAAACATAGAATAATAAGAAATGATGTTTCAATGACTCTCTAGTTGGAGTAGAAAATAAAGTATCTAACATAAATTAAATGTATTTTTTATGCAGGATACCTTTTCTAAAACTAAAGTGAGCAGCATCTATACGTCTGGATTATTTATAAGACAACGACATCATTTTTTTTAAAGAGCACTCGGCGTTAAAATTTAAATTTTAATAAATTCATCTCGTTTTATCGAAAATATTGTTATATTTCAGCAACTTATAAATTATAAAAAAAACTGGTTATTTATCAACGGTAACTTTTTTATACTCCTGGGTAAGAAACTTTAAAGCTTGAACATCTTAATAGATGTTGTTTTATATTCATTGGTTTTGTCAAAAATAAGAGCTTCATAAATATTTAATAAAATGCAATTTCAATTTTTCCTCAAAAAAAAACCCTATAAAATTTTTACAATAAATAATATATTTGTCAATTTATGTCAGTTAGAATGAGTATCCATTTAACTCAGTCGGATGGAAAGCTTTTGCCACAAATAATAAAATGATTGAAGTTTAAAGTCGAGATCGTTTCGAATTTAGTTAAAAAAGCAACTGTTATTGAATAAAGTTTTTAATAATTTAGTTGCAATAAAAAATTATAAATGTTGATGTTTAACGAACGACATACTTTCTTATTATTTTTATTCATTTCATCTTATTTATTGAGAGTTATAAAATTTTGCCGACAGATGGGGTAAAAAAATAAAAGATATTGATTATTAAAAACCAATCAAGCGTTGATTTAATAAACGATTTTTTTAGGCTGCTCCAATTTGCAAGAAATTGTACAATTGCAAACAAACACCGAGAATCACTAATAGCTATTTCACCATTTTGAGTCCCTTCAGGAGTAAATAAAAAAGACGATTTTTTTATCATTATGCGTTGACTGAATCAAAGATTTCAGACCGTTTACTATAATTCAAAAATAATTATGCTATTGGAAACGAACCCCGAAACGCACTCGACGGTTGTTTCACCTTTTTTGAACTCTTTGCGGGTAACGGAACTTGAATGTAACGTGGATACGTAATTTACGACTACAAGTTAGTAGCGACATCTAGTGACGTATTGTAGAAACAGTAAATATCTGTCGGTAAAGTTTTAACTCTTAGTGGTTTGCTATTCAGATATGTTACAATATCACGAGGCGCACTAAATGTTGCGTCCAATTATTATTATTAATCACTGAAAGTATTTTTATTTGAAATTATACCTTTAGGCGTA
The DNA here is from genome assembly GCA_030710515.1 of Abscondita cerata. NCBI lineage: Eukaryota > Metazoa > Arthropoda > Insecta > Coleoptera > Lampyridae > Abscondita > Abscondita cerata. Next base: position 251,262 of record JALBCR010003391.1, on the reverse strand, counting down.
AGACGTTTTGGCGCTAAGAGATTTGGGCACTAGGAGTTTTTGGCTGAGAGTTATTTTGGCGCTAGGATATTTCGGCGAAAATTGTTTTGAACCGTCGATGTTATCGCGTTGGTTTTAAAATTTACGTAAATAACAAGCACAACAACACACTGGAGTGCAAAAGATTAATGTGAATGGTGGGCGCCAAGATATCCTCGCGCCAAGATATCCTCGTGCCAAAACGTCCTGGCGCTAAAACATTGGTGTGCCAAAACATACCGGAGCCAAAACGTCTTGACGCCAAAACCGGAGCGCCGAAACGTAGTAAGCCGATTTTCATCTTCTACTCTCTATTTTTTTAATAAACCTTTTACCATTTCTTTTTTTGAAACTTTTTTATTTTTGGTAAAAATCTTGCAGTTTCATTAAGAAGTTGAAGTTCTGTACTCATTTTTCACCATTCTAGCCTTAGTGACAATGTTTTCAACAATTTTTTTGCTTAAATAATTTTTTTTATTTGTAGAGACGAGACCAGTGAAGCTAATGATTCATCCTCAGAGTCGCTGAAATTTAATTAGTAATTTTTTTCTCTTCTTGTATGTTCACTGATGATATTTTAGGCTGGTTGTTAAGCTTATCTTCCATGATTATAGCTTGTAAGAGCAATAAGCGAAGGATCGTGCTCAATAATTTTGTTTTGACACAATCAAAATTGTTCATCGTAGTGTAACGTAACGTAGAATTGTGAGAACAACAGACGAAGCGAGCATACTTATAAAAATTAAAAAAATCTTTTTTTTAATATTCTTTACTTTAAATCTAAGAAAATAATTAATAGAAATTGTTTTAAAAAATAGGGTAAGTGGTCAATAATCGTGAAACAAATATATGGGCTTATACGGGGGTCCTTGCTGAGTATAAACCAAAGTTTTTGGGATTAAAGTCTAAAGTTCCTTTGATCAGTCATACTTCGCAATACCGTGCTACTATAAGCCTTGTTTTGCAGGGAATTTGGCGGGCTACTACTACTAAGTTACTTTGACCTAACTCCAAAAGTCAAAATTTTTTGATAGATAAGCTCGAAAATCAGTTTTTCAGAAACAAATGAGTTTGTTTGGATTAGCGGAAATTGACGAATACAAAAGTTTTTAAAAAACCGCAGCAGTTTATTTCGACGCGGTCACTTTCACGCCGCCATCTCGACGTCAAATCATCTTGATGCGAGCTCATCTCGACGCGAGTTAATCTCGACGAAATTTTTTTTTAAATTTTTACGCGAGCCTATTTCAATACGAGTTTATTTTATATATATATTAAAAACAAATCCGTTTAAGACTTATATTTATACTTTGCTTTAAAGTTTGGTAACAAACTTTGGCCACTGCTTATTTAACATCCAGTATATACCTTTGAAAACAAATGTTTGATCTATTATATTTATTATTGGATTATTATTAAAGTATTTTAATTAATATTAATAATTTAAATTTTAAGTTAATATTATTCTGATTCTGAAGATGACCTTAATTTATTATAAACTCAAAACTGGTTAAGTAATATATAAAAATAAAATTTTTGGAAAAGACAAAATTTTTTTAATATAATAATCTTGAATAAACGATTATTTAATAATTTTCTATATTGCAACTGATGTTAAAAGAAAAGTGATCGATAATATACTTTATAATAACTTTTGTTCTTTGGGTATTATTAGCACTAAAGATATTGTTATGTAAGGTTGACATCGCAACCCCATTCTAACCAATTCTCTGTCCGCGTATTACGTATGTAGTAAACGCGGAAACAATAACAAACAATTGCAAGTAAGCAAATACAAACTCAGCTTTCGTAACGGCCTTGCTTATTAAGCACACTAACCTACTTCGCATGTACAAAACGAAGTAGGTACAACAACACAGTTCAGTTCGGCAGTTCGGCAAAGAAGTACGGTTCAACAGTTCGTCTCACCAGTTCAGTTCGGTTCACGAATTCGTCAGTTCAACACATAGTCCAGTTCGCCATCAATACGGTAAAATTCATTCCAGACCACCGTCTTCCGCACGACACACAACACCGGAATATCCGGTGACATTGCATAGCACGTAGTACTCCGATTACTACATGCTGACAACAACGTTTCCATTCATTATTAGAATTAGTATAGCTTGACTACGCTATGTACAATAATAAACGCTGCTGAATTCTAATCGAACGCACCCCTTTCTCTGATCCAAACCGGTGTTTAGAGTAATACACCTTAAACACCACAGTTAACTGCAGGGCACGTGATTACTTTATCAGTTTCTTGTTTTTTAGGAATTTTTTTCGCTGTTTTTCTTTCTTGGTCTTTTTTTTGGATGTTTTTTTATGCGCTGCTTTTTTTACCACGGTTTTTGATTTTCTTTTTTTTTGCGGCATTTTTCTTAGATTTGCAAATAACAGACACACTAAATTTTGCACGACTATATAGCTACTAAGGTTTAATTATAAGTTTATTTAACACTTGCAAAAAATGGTCTTAATGTAAATGTAAAGCATATATTGCAGTAGTCGCCAAAATACAAATAAACTAAAAATAATTTGGACTCGCGTTAACATTATTTCAAATTAAGATAATCTTGCTCAGAAATTGTTTTTTGCAGCAAATTCTTGCTTGTTGAAGCGTCCGAATGCAAAGTACACAAAGCGTTTTTTTACAGGCAACAATTTTCGCTCTTATTTTCAAATTGGAAAAATTGATATTTTTCAAAATATGAACCAAAAACTGCTCCATTTGTTTGAAATTGCATTTTTTGCAAACAATGTATGGACCATATCTCAAAAAGTATAGACCTGAGAAGTTTGCGGGATTGTCGTGGTAACCGTCGTTTTTTCACGGTGGAATGGACCACAAAGGAAAAGTTTTACTCAGTAGATTAAGTATCTCTCAGTGACTTCTGAAGACTTTCGAGTCCAGGAGTTTGGTTGACAGTTTTTTTCGAGTATGGTTCGTTTGTATGAGTTAGTTAGAGCAGGTTAAAGAAATTTAACTCTTGAGACGGTTAGGGAAGGGGGGATTTTGGGTAAGTCTCCCTACAAGTCTACTATCGGTTTTAAAAAACAAGACACCTAAATTTAAAATGTATTTATACTTTTTTATTTGGCGTTTGATTGTTTTGAAAGTACTTTGTACGTATTTACTAGCGGTCAATACATGTCAAATTTGTAGGAGGACTTCTTTGGCAGTTATTTATAAATAAATCAAAATCGTGTTTTTTGCTTTCTTAAAAATGCGAATTTTTCTGTTTCGACTAAACGAAATTGTAGAAATAGTAATTAACAAATTAAACCTATTAATTACATAACTTCGTCTCAATTAATAAAAATCTCAATCGCACGCGGAAAAGGAGACAGCCATACATTTTTATAAATTGAGAGGCAAGTAACTACGGGTTTTTTGCGCCAACAATCCCTGTTGAAAAGTAAAGGGCAATATCTTTAGATCAATGAGTTTAAATTTTTCTTAATGCGCATCAGCTTTAGCCATCAAGAGGACTATGAGATTGACATTTTTACCCACAACACAAACGACTGTTGTTTCCAACATTTCCACTGCCGTATCCACGATCAGAACGTCCGCATCACTTTCTGTTCTCATACTCTAAGCATGTTGATGTGCTTATGGAGGAGAAACTAACCGTCAAATACGATGTATAGCTGTGCGACATGTAGGTTTGAATAGTTTGTGCAGCGCTGATTTAGTCGATTTTCTTATCCCATTCTCACTAAATAGTGATAGTGTGCAGCTTTAAATTTTTTTATTTTTTGCTGTTGGATGTACGTGAGAATAGCACCAGAATATTTTCGTTGTTGATTTGAATCGATTAGCTCACTATCAAATACGAAAAACTCAATTTTTTTGAGCCGTTTTGATGACTTAGTCGATTTTCTCATCCTATTCTCACTGAATAATGATAGTGTAAGCAGCTTTAAATCTTTGTCTGTTTTTTGCTGTTGAATGTACCCACAGGAATATTTTCGTTGTTGATTTTAATTGATTAGTTCACTGTCGAAAGGGGGAAACTCGATCTTTTTGTGCCATTTGATTTTAGCAGATTGACCATTTTAGCCATTGCTTGCTTACTAGCAGGTGATGTTGTATCTCAAACAATTCCTGTCGCGATAAATGTGAGATCACTGGTTCTGGGAAAAGAGGAAATTTTTTAAACCAATCCGTGAGCTTAAAAATGTTTGCCGCATTCTTGTTTTGGCGGGTTTTTCCGAAATCCGCACATTGGTGAAAAATGAAAGCTCCACCAAACTCTTCAGTTATCATAAAAGTGCTGTTTGTGACTCCACCTTCACTGGAAAAAGAACGCATTAAGGTGCTCTCAATTGTCATATCCGACTTGATTCCGGCCTAAAATTGGTTTGATTGGCGCATCGTAAAGTAGCTGTCGTTAACAATTGTAGTGTTTTTCTGGTGATAGTTTTTTGTTTATATTCTCCATGTCTTGTATGTACAGATGACAATACTTTGCATACAGGAAGTATCCCGTCGTATGACATTACGGAAATCATCCGTCTCACACAATCAAGGTGGACCTAGGACTTTCTGTATGCCCATGTTCTTTCATGTGGCTTACGATTTTGATGTTCTGCACATATAGCTGTGCGGGAGGTTCTCTGCTGCTCACTAACTCCATGGCGGCTCCAAATTTCTCAGACAGTGGTTTAAAGTGAGTATTTGGTTTAATCCAAACCATATCATCCATAAAACTAATGATCATGTTTTTTATTCACTTTATCTTCTGTCAACTGGATGCCTTCCAAAATTACTGTAGCACATGGTTTTCTACTACCCTACCGAAAGCATGGTCTTTCAACATTTTTTTCCCAAACAAATTTCAATTGTTTACGTTATTGGATTGAATTCATTGTAATTACTGTAATAAGAAGTACACAAAGCAATATTCTTATAATTGCATTAAAAAAATTAAAACCCATTGAAATCGCACTAACAGGGATTGTTGGCCTGAAAGAAATCCCGTAGTCACTCCCCTCTAAACTTACAGAAATATGTTGCTGTCTCCGTTGCCGCGTGAAATCAAAGTTTTTATTAATTGGGACGAAGTTATGTAATTTATTAATGATTATTGTTTACTATTAGTTCATATATACAATTTGGTTTAGTCGAATCAAAAAAATTTGCATTTTTAAAAAAGTTAGTAGATACTGATCTAATCCTATTAATTTTTTGAAAACTTGTAATAGTAACCCGTTTCGATGCGTGTATCTTTACATTTATCATTCTTTCTTTAAATCTGTTTAATTCATTTTATCATTGGTATAAACGTCAAAAACGCACAATGGGTGTGACCTCCATTATTATTGATACATTCTTGGAGGCGTCTGCTCATTGACGCTATCTAGGTATCAACATAATTAATATTAATCGTTTTCCATGCGGTATCAATGGCTGCAATTAGTGCATTACGGTTTACTGGTATAAATTTGGCCCTTGTTGTCTTCGGAATAACAGCAAGTATTTGAGCCCAAAACATTTTCGATAATGTTAAAATTTGGGTTTTTTGCTAGCCAGGGTAACAGCTCCAAGTTATTTTCTCGTATCCAATTGCGCACAACCCGCGAAGTATGAATAGGGGCGTTGTCCTTTAACAACAAAAATACATTATGAAAATGTTAATTCAACAGATCTCAAACTATTTTTTGGAGAAAGTATAGTGAAATAAGAATACTTACTTGTTGGAAAATATAATCTTCGTCTGGATAAAACACTTCGACTGAAGGTTTCATAATAGTTTCCAAAATATCTAAATACGCAGCAGAATCAAGACGTCCATCGATAGCCCAACAAACTCCTGGACCCCGCGCGCTAACCCAACCCCACACATTTACAGAAAAATAACCACTTCGTTTTTTAGGACATATGTGATTATTTTCGTAACGAGTTCCTTCCATTCTAAAAACTTTTAGTGGTCCATTGTTGCGGTTATTGAACGTTTTTTCGTCTAACACTAACAGGGATTGTTGGCCTGAAAGAAATCCCGTAGTCACTCCCCTCTAAACTTACAGAAATATGTTGCTGTCTGCGTTGCCGCGTGAAATTGAAGTTTTTATTAATTGGGACAAAGTTATGTAATTTGTTAATGATTATTGTTTACTATTAGTTCATATATACAATTTGGTTTAGTCAAATCAAAAAAAGTTCGTAGATACTGACCTAATCCTATTAATTTTTTGAAAACTTGTAATAATAACCCGTTTCAATGCGTGTATCTTTACATTTATCATTCTTTCTTTAAATCTGTTTAATTCATTTTATCATTGGTATAAACGTCAAAAACGCACAATGAATAATTCTAAATGCAAAATTAAGGTGTTTAAGAAAAGGAGAAAACTCATTTTCACGAAGACCTTACGATTCACACGGAAACATCTATTTTAAACTAACATAATACGTCCTATACGTCTTACAAAACAGCATCTACACGTTACATCCTTAAGATGTAATCGTAGTTTAGTTGTCGCATTTTGAATGGTAAAGTTTACAGAATATCAACAACTTGTGGAAACACACATCGATCTCTCGCCCACAAACTCCGCGAAAATTTGATTACTATAACATTTTAAATTTAAGTTAATTAATTTTATGTGTATTGACAATTTCTCAAAACTTTCTTAATTTGAACGCCTGTTGCTTTATTTGTCATCGTTATCTGTTAAACGTTTATATTCCTTTTGCAAACGTATATAGTGCAATTGTAATTAAAACTTTAATTAAATTTTGGGTTGTACAAACCAAATGAGAATAGAAGGATTAACTGTTAATTTAAACAACTTTCTTTTGAGTAAATCTAACAAATTGTTGGACTGTGCTAAAAGATTTTTAAGCAGCGCGACGTAACACGATATTTGTGTCTCATGGTTCTATAATTGGTCCAGTTTTTTTTTACGCAGTACGCAACGAATATTTGTTTATGGCTGTTTATTGAAGTTGTTTGCGTTGAATTGTTTATAAAGAAAAAGTAAACAAGCAAGTTATGTTATTTTATTGCTTTTTATGCTATTTTACATTAAAATACGGTGGCGCTTTGGGGATGGGTTTTTTTGGATCGGCAAACAGTTTCAAATATCTATTAATTAGTGAACCGCACGACACCTGCTGCAAATAATTAAAGATAGCCAGCTAACCGTCTAGACCGATTTTGTACCTTCAGATTTTTTTTTGTTTGCTGAAATGGTAGATACCTCTCAATTTTTTGTATTAATAAGGTGTTTTTTTGAAGAAATATCAACGGACAATCAATGCTTTTGCAACAAGTAAAAAAACAAGCTATATTATTTCAGCCAAATTTTGTTGTATTTAAGTTTTTCTTTTATTACAATCTTTCAACATTTATTTGTTATGATTACTGCAGTCTGTTCTAAAATGTCTTAGAGATTAGTTTTTCGTTTTTTCCTGTTTTAATTTTCTGATCGCTTGTTTAGTTAGTATTTTCTTGATATTTTTATATTTATCGTATGTTTTTTTTGTGTTTATTCTATTCTTAATTACGTCTTTCTTTCGGTTATTTTTAATTTTGGCAATTTCTTCTGCTGTGCTCTACCATTTTTCGTACTTTGATTTTATTAAAAGCAAACCCAGCAAACAGAAAAGCGTTGGCAACAGCGTGGCCGACAGTCAGTCCCTGACAGTTCATGACATCATCATGATGTTGGCAAATGATAACATGCCCATATCATTTTGACCGGGTGGCAGACAGTTGGCCAGACATCTTTACCGACATGTTGCGAAGACTTTACAGATATCATTATGATATGATGTGGTTATCAATTGTTGATATCTTGGCGATATTGTTCCAATATAATTGAATTAGTGATATTTTTTTGCTTTTAATTACTAACGAATGGGGAAAATACCAAAAAAACTGCACCGAAAACTATATTCAGATAAGTGTTTCAATAGCTGCAGATCATCAGCAGAAGCGATACTCGACTTCCGGTTCGCTGATGATGATTACTTGTATTATTGGAACGTATCGAAATATAGTTTTTGGTGTTTTCCGTTCGTTAAATTGTGACGCTGCAGTTTAGAGTTCCATATTCTTTTGCTTCAATTACTAAATAGAAGAACCACACCCACCCTTTCTAAACTGTAATGTAATTTGTCTCAAATCACTTTTTACAAATAAAAAAAAATTAAAGTAGAAATTCATAGAATATAATTTTTAGTTTTTTAACAGTATACAAAGGCAAAGTATAGAAGTACAATAAAAAAAATTTATTGTTTTTGTGTTTTCTTTTATCCTTTCTCCTTCACGGTCTGCAGCATACCTTAGCCAGGATTTAAAAACGTCTTCAATCTATTTCTTGTCAACCTTAAAATTTCTTCTAACACTGACTGAGGCAAAAACACAACATTAAAAATTTTATTTAGTTTTTCATAAAAGTCTTAGGGTCATTTACAATTTAACAGGGTAGTCTCAGCAGGGGTTATCTTATAGAAGGACTGTAGAATGAATCATTACACTAAGCACGTTTTAGAAAATAGGTAATTTACGTTGCTTACTTAATTTTTTCTTTAAAGAATATATTTGAAGGTATCGCTAATTAAACACCATAGCTCGATTAATTATCGAATCAAAATTTTGTTTAGGAAATGTTTACAAAATAAAATTAGAAATAATTTTGATTTAAAAACGTCTACAAGCAATAACTTTTAAATTAAATCAAAAACTAAACATGGTTATTTGGGTTGACTGATTATTACTTATTTTTAAATAAATCTAACCTACTAATTATTGTAATTTATTAAAAAATTATTAAACTCTCTATTCATAATATTTAGTCCTTACAAAATGTATATTTTATGACGTTTCATTTTTTCTGTAGTTAATATAAAAGTGAAAATAAAAACTAAGGCAATTCTTATTGTCAACGTATATATTTAGTTTTTGACAAGAATTTATTACATAATTATAATTAAGATACCAAGTTATAGTTTAAAATTAAATGAAAACTTTTTTTTTAAATAAAGGTATTACTATATAAATAAATATAAGAAATCAATAATGGGTGTGACCTCCATTATTATTGATACATTCTTGGAGGCGTCTGCTCATTGACGCTATCAAGGTATCAATATAATTAATATTAATCGTTTTCCATGCGGTATCAATGGCTGCAATTAGTGCATTACGGTTTACTGGTATAAAATTTGGCCCTTGTTGTCTTCGGATAACAGCAAGTATTCGAGCCCAAACATTTTCGATAATGTTAAAATCTGGGCTTTTGCTGGCCAGGGTAACAGCTCCAAGTTATTTGCTTGTATCCAGTTGCGCACAACCTGCGAAGTATAGAGTCATCATATCCCGATAGTTAATTATCGAATGTTCCAAGAAAATATGTGTAAATAGTAAATGGAATCTACTACCGTAAAATTAAGTCGTTAATTATAGTTACATAACTCTCCTTTCATAAGATATAGTTCATATTAATATGCTATTGTAACAATAACCGACAAGTTGCGGGAACGCCGCAAACCGTTTGTGGAACAATCAGGACTTGCAAATCTGTTCTAAAATTCGTACGTAGCACAGTCCAAATTAATGTTTTGATTGCCGTTCGGTTCGTTGTTATGTTTGTTTCTCGGTTTGTTGTTCAGGTGTGTACGAAGCTTTACAACTTAAGCAACAATTTTTTGGCGAATAAAGATTAGTTTGTGATGTAATATTAGAAACACAAATTTATAATTATTAAGGAAAAAGCGCAATTGCAGTGTAAATATTTATAATTAGAAAGTTTATAAGTCCTCTATTGTAATCTTAATACTTAAAAGAAAATCCTCTCCATTAGCATTATAAGGAAATGGCTTTTACTTTATGAATAAGTTTCAATAACAATAGAATATCCTTGCTTGTTTTCTGTGAATGTGTGGGGTTGGGTTAGCGCGCGGGGTCTAGGAGTTTGTTGGGCTATCGATGGACGTCTTGATTCTGCTGCGTATTTAGATATTTTGGAAACTATTATGAAACCTTCAGTCAAAGTGTTTTATCCAGACGAAGATTATATTTTCCAACAAGTAAGTATTCTTATTTCACTATACTTTCTCCAAAAAATTGTTCGGGATCTGTTGAATTAACATTTTCATAATGTATTTTTGTTGTTAAAGGACAACGCCCCTATTCATACTTCGCGGGTTGTGCGCAATTGGATACGAAAAAATAACTTGGAGCTGTTACCCTGGCCAGCAAAAAGCCCAGATTTTAACATTATCGAAAATGTTTGGGCTCGAATACTTGCTGTTATCCGAAGACAACAAGGGCCAAATTTTATACCAGTAAACCGTAATGCACTAATTGCAGCCATTGATACCGCATGGGAAACGATTAATATTAATTATATTGATACCTTGATAGCGTCAATGAGCAGACGCCTCCAAGAATGTATCAATAATAATGGAGGTCACACCCATTATTGATTTCTTATATTTATTTATATAGTAATACCTTTATTTAAAAAAAAAGTTTTCATTTAATTTTAAACTATAACTTGGTATCTTAATTATAATTATGTAATAAATTCTTGTCAAAAACTAAATATATACGTTGACAATAAGAATTGCCTTAGTTTTTATTTTCACTTTTTATATTAACTACAGAAAAAATGAAACGTCATAAAATATACATTTTGTAAGGACTAAATATTATGAATAGAGAGTTTAATGATTTTTTTAATAACTTACAATAATTAGTAGGTTAGATTTATTTAAAAATAAGTAATAATCAGTCAACCCAAATAACCATGTTTAGTTTTTGATTTAATTTAAAAGTTATTGCTTGTAGACGTTTTTAAATCAAAATTATTTCTAATTTTATTTTGTAAACATTTCCTAAACAAAATTTTGATTCGATAATTAATCGAGCTATGGTGTTTAATTAGCGATACCTTCAAATATATTCTTTAAAGAAAAAATTAAGTAAGCAACGTAAATTACCTATTTTCTAAAAGGTGCTTAGTGTAATGATTCATTCTACAGTCCTTCTATAAGATAACCCCTGCTGAGACTACCTGCTGTTAGAATTGTAAATGATACCCTTAAGCCCGCTTCACAATGTGCAAACTTTTGTTTACAGAAATTGTGGTCTCCAAGTTTTAAATTTCATGAGTGTACATTTGTCAATTGTGACAGATTTAATTTCAACACATGTAGTTTTATGCATTTAGAGTAGACGTACGTGAATTTTTTCATGGTCCACTTTGATGAAACATTTTTTGAATCACGGGTCATAATCGTCGTAAAATATTATTGTTTTCATATTACGCAAAAAATAATAGTACTTATTTAATGCAAAGCTTACTAAAATTATATAAAGGCGATTTACTTAGAGACAAAACTTAAACATTACTAAATAAAGTTTTTCGGTTATTGCGATTCTTAATTTAGCATATTTAATTTGATTATGTAAAAAGCAAACTGACACAAAGTCAGATTAAGTAATACTAAGTAAATTTAATTGTAACATACCATCTGAGAAAGATCTGATGATTCATTTACAGAGTCATTGAATTGATGAAGATCTTCCTTGGTCGTCAGGGCATCAAATTTGGTAGTTGTTTCTACGGCTTGGTCCATATCCCAATTGATATTTTCCACCATTCTGCAAAGATACATAATATCCTGAGCAATTCTCTCATTTGTCAACATGAAATTAGAGGTCAAGAAACAGATATAAAAAGTAAAAAAAATAAATGTTGATAAGTGAATCAAATAGTACATTATACACCAAGGTTGTGAAGTCTGTCATTGTTGCCTTAGCAACAGTTTATTTCGCGAGGGCGCAGCCTCGAGCGAAATAAGGTGCGTAGGCAACAATGGACTTCACAACCATGGTGTATATACTATTTTTTCCACTACTAGCCAAATTTAAAACAAAAATTAAAAATTAACATTTTTCTTGAAAAAATCGAGTAGCACAGGAATGCAAATTTGCCTTTCCAGTAATAAAACAAAAAATCTAGTAGTCTGATAAAGATTGACATTTTCACCTTATCTCTCATTTCCACTAATAAGTTATTTTCAAACGTTTGTGATAAATTATCGTGTTCGGGTGTCTTTTAATATGGATATAATTTTAGTAAAAATTGTTTATATTCCTCTGTGTATCTCCTATTTCTTAATGGTTTATTTTCTTAGTCCACTTAGGTTTTCTTTCTGCTACGGTTTCAGGAAGAAAATGATCACGTAACTGTTTAAACCTTGCAGTCGTGCCTTCGTTTGGTGTTGATAACGTCAATTGTTGCGCTTCCTTCTCACGTTTTGTTTGGGTTTCAGTTGGAGATGTTAACGGGCATTTATTTCCATCGATTCTGAAAACACTTGTAGAAAACATCTAAAAATTTCATTTATTGCTTCGCCAATATACCTTGCATCGTTTGAAAATTGGGTTTCAGGAATTCACACTTGTAATTGATTTAGTAATCGTAATGGCAATGTGGCAGTAGAATATAACCAGGGCCTCGCATACTTTCTTGGATACAAAAAATAGTCAACATTTTTGCAACAGATCGAACGTTCCACAGTCTGTTACGCATTCAAAACACCTACAACAAAATGTTTGAAATTTACTTAAAATTCTTCATGTACCTTAACTCGCCTGTTTAGATTTAACCTTTCCTTCCTGAAAAACTTGCAACAGCAAACGTACAGTTCAAATTTTTTATTCATGTTTACCACGTACACAAATTTTTACACAATCACTAAATTAAAATTTCATTTAACAATTAAATTGTTAATATAAAACAAGAAATAACACAGCTAATTACAATTAAAAATAATAAATAAATTCAGGTTATGTATCTTATGGTTACGGGGATATCATCAGTCATTGATTGGGCGCGAATTTTAAACTAATGACATTTTTTATTCAAATAATGTTATCGTGTTAGGTAATTTTCAGCAGCAAATACATTAAAGATGATCTCCTGGAAATATAAAATTATGTTGCACTCGTTTTTGTTAAATAACTATCCTTGCATTCTCAAAAAATTGGAATTTGTTCATTATTGACCTAGGTCAACAATAAAAAAATTATTAACCAGTAGTAGAAATTCAATTTCTCAGTCGTCTAGGAGACGCAATAATGGTCCACTTCATAGCTAGTAGTGGAAAAAATTATTTAACAGAATTTGCCATTCTTTTTTGCACAATGACACGTGTTGCAATTCAGTTGTAGTATTCCAGTCACGTTCAGATGTTGAACTTCTAGCCAAGAAGATGCAAAATGTACTCGTGATTCTTTTATTTTTTCTAATGGTCGGGCCTTCTGTGACGGTGTAACTACAAACTTGGGCGCAAACGTCTGCTTTTTTGGTGCTTTTGGAGCAACTGGCACCTCGCCTTGCGAAGCAACATCTGAAGAATCGCTACTAGATGGAGAACGACGACGTGGCTTTGATACTCTTCGTTTGCTATTACCTTCATTTCCGCATTCAGATGTCGAAGATGCATCAGTGTTTGTTTCCAACTTCATGATTATTTGCATTATTTTTGTCATAATCGTCTAAAAAAAAAAAACATCGACCTCATATCTACTACAATCAACAAAACTAAAAGTAAGCTTACCCGTTTTATATTTAATGTTGATCAAACTTTTGTCACATTGTTTCAACTTTAAGGGAGTGTGGTTCACTACTGCCTTAGTTCTAACACTGGCATTTTTGATATATGTTGGTCACGTACAAAAATTTTGGCCATCCTCGCAAAAAGTCCAAGTGGTGGAAATGATGGCCATGGGAATTGTCTCTCCGGGTTGTTTTCGAAAAAATTCCACAATAGCATACATATTTCTAAAACAACAAACAACTTGCTAATTTTTTTGAGAGTAAACCTTAAAAACGGCAGATTATAAAAAATGAAGCAGAGGAGCACATACGAATCCATTACCAAAAGGCAAAATTATTCCTTTACATCTTACATCTTAAACCTCGAAAAGTGACAAGTTCTCTTCCCATGTACCAAAAATACACCTCGATTAATGAACTTTCTGTAGGGTACTCGAAAAAATTTTTTTTAATTATTTTGTGACCAATAGAATTTGTTTCAAATTCAGAATCTTTATTATTTGTTGATATATATTTAACCAGAAATATGTCTCCGTTATTTACATATACGCAGTTATTTCCCTTTCTGCAACTGATGCAAATATTGTTTGGTAGTGTAATTTTAGAAAAATAATGAGGTCCGGAAAATGTTTCTCTCACTAAATATAAAAATAAAACAATTGTAATTTGCCCATTGCTTCAATGTGAATGCTTCTAGGAGTTGCATCAATGTACGAGTATTTTTGGGCAGATTTTCTAGACTCGGATTTTTTGAAAGGAAAGATAATAATTGAGAAAGATCAGTATGTGTTATATTATTTTGTATCGACCAGGTTTGTAAAAATTACCTAGTATTTTTTTCATTCTGACTTGCAGAGCCAGATGAAGGAACAGAGCTGCCATCTTCTAAACAACTAAGAACATTGTCCGATGTTTGATTAGTTTCAAAGAAAGATGAATCAGACGCTTCTTCAATTTCCATGTAAAAATCCGTTCTATTTTGTGGTATCTCACTTGAAGTCTCATTTTCCATAAAGTCTAACTGACTGGATGTGGAACATGCGATTGGGTTTGTTATTACTTGAGGCACGACTTGTAGTGAATAAGAACAAGATGCAACCGCTTCTAAGTCGACTAGACTTAAAAACTCAGCAACGTCTTGACGTTTTTGGCTCTCTTCCGATTAACTTTAATACACTGAGGTCTATAAGAGATGTAAAATCAGTGTCTATATAGGCAAATATTCATTTTTAAAAAATATACCTCAGGCACTACGACAAAGAAAGAAAAAAACTGGTACTTTTGATCACTATTTTCAATGCTTTGTGTTTTGAAATTAATTATTAGGAAAATCAATTTTATGTATTTCTTACTTTTATGACACCAAATACTTAATAATTCAATTTAAGAAGTCTTTAAAAAAAATTTTACATAGAAAAAGCAAAACTGTTTATAACCTTGACGATTATTTTCTTCTTTAATAAAACACAATGATAATAGAAAGCTTAAACCAATGCATTATTTTTGCAGGTTTTAGAAATATACAAGGGCCTTAAAATTAAAGCTTTCGATATTTGAGAAAGTAGAAAATTAACGTTACACAATTAAATCTAAAATCTGGAAGCAATTCAATTATATTATGTTCTTACACTTACTTATCTGCTTCTGCTATAGTGGCTGAACTAACACACAGTATTTGATTTACAAATAATGTAGCAATGACCCGGCACCAAAACAAGCTGAACATAACCTTTAACAACACGGAAACGTATTCAGTTACCAACATATTTTTGACATGTTTGATCGAATCAATCGCATTCGCTGTTTGTCATAAAATGGTAACACCAATTACTGTTGGTATTACTTTTTCGTTCTGTGATACATATTAGATGGGACCGAAATTTATTTTAAATTTCTCATTTTTTATTAGAACGAATAATACGGTATAATAGATAGTTAAATAGTAAAAAATTATAGTTATTTTATGAGTAAAAATATTTACTTCTGCGAAAATGTATGATGTTATTTGGATATTAAATTGACGTCGGTAACCGGCACTGTCGGCACTAGAAAATCTTTCTGATACAATTATGACGTTGGTTGGGGATACCGACGCTTTAACGATTGTCTGACACCTTACCAACTGTCGGCCATCACATTCGTGTTTGCTGAGAAAGTATAACATCTAGTTGTCAATGTTGTGTAAGATGGTAAAATAATATTATCATGTAAGAAAGTGAACACACCACACGCAGACACGCAGTTACGTAACATAAAAGGTATAAAGACAATACAGAGGGGTGCAGTTGGTTTAGAGCCTGGTGCTACTAACGCGAAGGTCGTAGGTTTAACCTCCCTATGAGCCAAATATGTACACTTAAGTTTGTACCACATAGAAAACTTTTTTATTACATATTAATATTACGAAAAAAAGTTATTCTTCATAAATTGTGTAAAAACTAAAATGCAAATATCAGATATTAAAACTTTCGGTTGTATACGAGGTATGTTAAACGAAGCAGTTCATTCAGATGTAGCCACTTTGACGCCGGCATCTCGACACAACCGTTTCGTCCAAAAATCATCTTGGCACAAGATCATCTCAGCTTATATTGACGCCAGTTTCTCTCGACGCAAGCTTATATTGACGCAATCTTATTTTGATGCGAGCTCATTTCGACAAGATCTCATCTGGACGCAAGCTTATTTATTATTTCGTATAATAAAAACAAAACTATATAATACTTTAGATTTTGCTTTAAAATTTAGTAATATATAAACTTATAAATTTAGCTACGTAATTTATTAACATTCTGTATATACGTTTGGAAAAATGTCGGGAATAAAAAACCTGTTAAAAATTTTTTTCCATTAAAAAAAAAAGCAGGAAAATTTTCGCTCCAAAAACATAAGGAAGCTAATTAAAACAATTACTCAACAACCATTTTTTAATTGACTTATTAATCTTCGTTATTACCCTCACTTAGATTATTTATTATTTCCCATTAAGTTATTATTTTTAATTAATAGAAATGTACAATCACAGCAATTTTTGTCTCCGTTTTTTTTCTAGATTTGCAAATAACAGAAACACTAAATTTTATCAGACTGTATAGCTATTAAAAATCAATTTCAAGTTTATGTTTCTTTTAATTTTTCTAACACTTGCAAAAAATATTCTTGATTTAATCATACATAAATCACATACATTGATTTCGTTAGAGATGATTCTACGTCGAGATGATTTCTGTCGAGATGTGGTCGTGACGAAATGAGCTTGTTAAAAAATATAAATTTTACTCACGGATTAAGTACCCAAGTAAATTTATTTATCAAAATTGGAAACTATGTTCAAAAATACAGCTATGTATACGAAATGTTTAAAACGATGATTGTCTACCCTAAACAGTAATAAATGCATAAGTACATTTTTAATCAAGTTACCATGATATTTACATATTTAACATTAAACATTAAATACATAGTTGAAAATTAGAAGTAAAGATGCTTATATACGACTGAGTGGCTTTAATATCTGATATTTGCATTTTAGTTTTTACACCATGCCAAACTTTTTATGGAGAATAACTTTTTTGTAATGTTAATAATAAAAAGTTTCCATATGGTGCGAACCTAAGTGAACACTTTGAATATGTGGTAAATACAAAATGTACAGGTTTCTAAGTGTTTTATTTATGATAGGTGGGACAGAATGTATAGCGTCTAGTTGTAAATGTTTTATCATATAAGAAACTGAACACACACCACAGGCAGGCACGCAGTTACGTAACTTTTAAGTTATATATAGATTAAGTTGCACCATCTTTTAAAAGTTAGTAGTGTTAGAACGTTCTTTAGAATTGGAAAGTTCTGTTAATAAGCAAAATTGCTGCTATGAGCCACCAACTCCACAAAATGTGAAGTGTTTGAAGTTTGTGCACAGCGTCAGCTAAAATTGTTCTATGACTATGACTTATAAAAACAAACATGAGTTATGACATAAGTTAGTAAAAGTTTTAAAGATTTGATTTGATGTTTTTGTATTTTGGATTTTTGTGTGTAATACGGTTTCCTTTGTTTGTTGGCAAAATTTGGTACTTTTTGTACACAAGCATATCTGTTAGGAGTATCACAAGTTAACGACACGAGTAGGTTTGGCTCTTTTTTTGCTCATTGCTTGGTTTTCTGTTTAGAAGTTCTGTTAAACGTTTCCTAAAATTCGAAAACGGTTCTAATATAAAAATGGTTAAATGTTTGTGTTACACATTTTTTCATGTTAACCTTCGCGTATTAAGCAAAATTCCTACCCGGAAAATTTCTTGTTAACAGGTTTGTGTATGTCAAAAACAATGACTTCTTTATGGAATTTAGAGATTATCTTAAAACTGTTTTTTAAATAAATGTACTTCCATCCCGTCGATC
Source organism: Abscondita cerata (assembly GCA_030710515.1). Taxonomy (NCBI): domain Eukaryota; kingdom Metazoa; phylum Arthropoda; class Insecta; order Coleoptera; family Lampyridae; genus Abscondita; species Abscondita cerata. The sequence goes on along the minus strand of JALBCR010003391.1, from coordinate 233,256 downwards.
AAGGAAAAAAATAAAAATAAGAACGACATTTTTTATTATTTCTACGCTACGAGGTTAGTGGCTAGTTCACTCATACCGGCATTATCCAATATCTAACTGCGACTTCACAGATAAGTAAAATTTAGATTCTTATTAATTTACGTCACACGTTATCATACCTAAAATTAATAACCATCTAGTTTTCTTACGAATGTAAACTAGTTTAATTGGCAACAGAAAATACGTTTTATGCAACCCTATTATATTAATCAAGTACGGGTGTGTAAACCAATTGTCGTTGTTTTTGTGCTTTACCTCCTTTTATAAACATTTTTCTCAAAAAACTTATAATCTTTATGCATTGTCGTATCATAAACCTTTAAACAACGTCCAATATTTTATCTTTTAATATTTTTATAATCTTTGCAGGTTGGTTTATAGTAAATAAACCTTGCGTACGTGGATATATTGAAAAATTCTTAGCCTACTATAGAACCAAACAAAATTTCAATGTCAAAATATTTTATTACTCAACATATTCTCCTCTTAATTGGATACATTTATTACAGCGAACCTGCAACGTTTCTAGACCTTTACAAAAAATGTTTCTTCTTGCTCTGCAAACCAGACCTTCACAGCTTCTATTACCTCCTTGTTGGAAGAAAATGTACGACCTTTTGAACTTATTTGCAGTTGAGGAAAGAGATCGGGTGAATAAGGGGGGTGTTCTAGTAATTCAAACCCTAAATCACGAATTTTTGCATGGCAACATGAGATTTGTGTGCAGGGGCGTTGTCCTGCAAAAACAAAACACCTTTGGATAGCTTTCCGCGTCTTTTCTCTTTAATATTTTCCCGTAGAGTGGTCAGTAATGTCGAATAGTAATCTCCAGTTATTGTTCTTATCCCAAATTATCAAATCAATCATGATTACTCCATGGCAATCCCAAAAACTGAAGCAAGAACTTTTCCAGCAGATTTTGGACACGAAACTTCTTAGGTCTTGGAGAACCAGAGTGTCGCCATTCCATCGATTGTTGCTTTGTTTCTGGATCGTAGAAATGTACCCAAGTCTCATCCATAGTAACAATTCGGTTTAAGAAGTCTACATCGTTTTCAAATCGAGCACAGATCGAACGCGATGCTTCTACCCTTGCACGCTTTTGGTCAACATTCAAACATTTGGGGATCCATTTTGCAGCAAATTTTCTCATGTCCAAATTGACGTGAACCATATGATGAACGCGTTCGTATGAAATATTCAGTGCTTCAGATATCCGTTTTAGCCCAATTCGACGGTCTGATAAAATCATGTCATGAACTGCATCGATATTTTCGGGGACTGACACAGAAACTGGCCTTCCCGATCGGTCATCATCTTCAATGGAAAATTTACCTCTTTTGAAGCTTGCATTCCAATTTTGACGGTCGCATACGAAGGACATTGATCACCAAGGGTATTAAGCATATCTTCGTAAATCTGCTTACCTCTTAACCCTTTTAAATACAGGTACTTGATGATGGCTCGATACTCCAATTTTTCGATTTTCACAATTTCGGTGGACATCTTTTTCATTTAATTTATTGCGTGACTCTGGTTTATTTTTTTGACGTCAAACTTTACACTGACACTTCTAATAAGTTATTGTTCGTTGCTATGGTAACGCAATATTTTGTTTATGCAAGGAACTGGTCTAGGCTAACTAGATATCAATACATCCTCGTACTTCCTTATCTGTGTTTGGATTAAACTATTATACTATTTTGAATCAAAAATGCGTTTTTTATAGCATAATAGTTTCAAAATAACTATTAATTACTGAACCGCACGATGTCTGCCGTAAATATTTAAAGCTAGTTTTATTACCGGAGTTAGAAAAAGAGCTAACTTATACTTGCTTATAATGGTTAAAAAAATTCAAATCTGACCAAAAGAGATGTCGTATCTATGGCACTTCTTCTTTCTAAACCTAACAATGTACCATATCCGATTTTTCTTTTATGAAGAGACAAAGGCTACACCAAACTTGTACTTTTCACAGAGATAATGCTACTAATCTTTTCAATTATTAGAGAAAACTATGATGGAGAAAAAGTATGGTTCTCACTAAATATGTAAGGTTGACGAATCGGGATTATCTATTGTTCAATCGAGATATATGTTCAGAAGTGGGATCGCTGAGAGGCAAACTACAAGTAGGAGCAGAAAAAGGTTCTCTTGTAACCATCGTTATGTGCATGAATCCTAATAGTGATTTTGTGCCGCTCATAATCATCTTTCTACGCAACGAAAACAAGTAAGCAGCTGAAAAATGAGTCACCTTAAAGATCATTGTTTCATCCATTCTAAGAAAAACCAAACTTTTGGTAACGAAATTAATATTGCTGGTGTTATATGGTTATCACACTCACACTAGAAACCTAGATGTACTTTTCGAAGCCAAACCAAATGATGTACTCTATATGGTTACTACCACCCACTACGCACAAACTACAGTTTTTGATTACACCGTTATTGGTGCATTAAAGACATTTTATAATAAATAAATGAAGATATTTATGATAACAATAAAAAGGTGATATTTTCAGTTATCTGGTAGCACTTATCTCAAAGTGTAATCTAGAGAAAAGCTGTGAATAAGTTCAGTGCCACTGAGATCTATTCTCCAAAGAAATGTTTTTACGAACGAAATTCAAAAGACAATGAAACTTTATTGGAAGATATTGCACTTACAAAGAAACACCAAGATAACTTTTTCAATGCTTCTTCTAGTTCTAGTACCAAAGTTAGCAAGAAAGTAACGAATTCAGGGAAAACATTTAGGTATTCTAGAATAATCAAAAATTTGGGAAGAAAAATCTAGGTATTCTAAAATAATTACGTCAACACTGAACAAAAAAGTACTAGAGGTGTTAATTAATTTTTTACAATAAAAAGACAGCAAACCAAGAAAAGTAAAGTTGCACAATTTGATCTCAGAAGATAATGATAAAGATAAAGATATGTCATTGAGCTGTTACACCGAAAAACCAACCAATAAAAGATGTGCAATACATTTTTCCTGGAAAAATTTTTCATGGGCCAAGTAAAGTAATATGGGTGATTTGCATAAACCTAGATACTTATTTTGTTTGCCTGTTTTAAAAATTAAATTATTTTATCCCATATGATTGTCCTATACTAACCTCAATTTTTTATTTTGGAACAATTTGTTTATAATTGTCAAATTCAATTTAATTTTAGTTTAGTACCAGTCATTCTTAGGGACATTCATAATTATTTAAAAATAAAATTTGGCAGTTGCATACACTAAAGTCTATACTACATTGCCTCAACCTGGTGACATGAAAGTATTTAGTTTTGTTGCCATCATCATTTGCTTTAAATATAAACAAAAGCAAGTTTAGATGCATACTACTATAAAAATATTTGGTAACTGTTTAAACGAAAGAACAGTGAGAGTCGCCACACTGCTTGTTTACTATGCTGTGCTTACGTTTTATTAAATGTATGATAAGCGCGCATAACCTACAAATTACGGAAAAGTCAAGCATGGGGAATAATGATGGGAAGAAAAAATCCTACGCAGATGACATCATGGTTTTTACATACTAGGAGGAAGAGATAATAAATGCGACTATGAAGTTTTAAAAAAATTAAAGAAAAATGTAAGAAAACAAAAATAATGATATTTAAAAAAAGAAAGAAAGAAAAAGAAGAATTAGTGATAGGACAAGAGAAGATAACAAAAGTTGATAGTTGTAAATACTTAAGGTACATCATAGTAAAGACAACGATCAGTTAAGGCATTTGACACAAAAGGAAAGAAAGATTGATCACTTGTTCAGCATTTTCTTGGTTTTATTTAAATCTATCATTTGTTTCTCTGTGCTTGTTTTACTGTTAGTTACACTTTGCTTTCTGTTATTTTTCTTTCTTGCTTTTCCGCATATTTCTGCTGCTGTGACAGAATATACACACCATTCTTTAATATTATTATCAGTTTTTTTTAATTTGCGTGACGTCATCGAATGCCTTAAGTATAAACATAGGCAAGTTTATATGCGTTCAGACGATCGAACGATGAGATCACCTCGCTGTAATATGCTGTGGTTATGTTTTAGTAAATCTACAATCAGCGTGAATAACCTAAGAACTGTGGAAAAGGCAAGTGTGGGAAATAATGATGGGAAGAAAGGGTATAATAACTCTACCGTATGTAGATGACATCGTAATCTTTACAAAAGACGAGGAATAAACCAGAATTATTATAATCAAAGATAATCAAAAGAAAAAAAAGGTGCAAAAAGATTAAGAAGAGAAGGAAGAAAAATAAACGAAAAAATAACACAAAGAAGCAAACATAGTCAGATACAAGAAATAAGAAAGAAAATTAAAGAACAAAGATACAGTATGTAATAGATGAATATAATAGTCACAAAAATACCGTGGAACCTGTCATACCAAGAAAAAATAATAGCTAAGAAGAAAATGATTGGGAAAATATAAACATCTGAAAAAGATTGCGAAAAACTAAGGGAAAAAAAATGGGAAGGGAACTATTACTTGAACGAAACTAGTGTGCCTAAGATGCATCAAAGGGATAGAATAAAAAAAGATTTTGGATAAAGAAAAAGGAAATGAAAAATGTTAAAATTCAGACAGTAGATTTAAGATAGAATATAATATTAATAGGTCAAAAAGTGCTGTATTTGGACGGACCAGATGCTATATTGACTATTCCTTTAGTTAAGGAACAATTTACTTTGGATTGCTCAACGGTTTGCGCGCTTACGTCTTTGTTTTTTAACTGTGGGCGTAACATTTGGTCTTTTGAGCCGGATAGAGACATACGTTTGCTCTTTATCTAATGCTTGGCTCAGCTCATTTTTTTTTGACCATATGTTAGTTTTCTTTAGTGGTTACTTCCAACTATGTTGCTTTCGAAATTTATATTTACGACTACGCATTTATTGTATATGCTTTTTGGTATGGTTTCTAGGTCGTCAATTTAATTTTCACATTGGAACTAGAATTTTTCAAAACACAGAGAGATAGTTTTGTATCTGAGATTAACTGATCAATTCACTGCACACTTACGTGACAACAAAAAATCTACATCAAATGATACTAAGATCTCAATTCTATCACGAGAGATTAGATCACTTTTGTCAAATTAAGACCCCATTTTATCCGTCTTATCCCAGATATAGTGAACAATACTTCTGGTTTCCCTAAACAGCAATCACCTGCTTCTAAGGTTTTTTCAATTTACAATCTTCGTAAGCTTTCCTTGCTAAAGTTGAGTTTAACCATATTTGATGGAGGCATTTAACTTTCCATGAACTTTTTAATTAACAAAAATAAGATTTTAAATAGTGAACGTTTTCAGTATCTAAACACTTAATTCCAAAGCGTAGCATTCGAATGAATGGAACATATTGTAGTTACTTCTTGTAATTTCAAAGTTGCTTGGAATACACTTTTTCTAGGAGATTGAGTCAATCATTTACTGCTTAAACAAATGTTGAATGTTGTATTCGCCAGTTAATTTTCTTTTTGTGGACCCATGATACATTGACCTCCCTTTCTCTGCAGATGTTTTTGGGCAAAACTTTGTTGAATAATAGCTTTTCAAGACAAAATAGCCCTACTGCTACTGAGGAGGTATGTGTTAAGAGAAATAAATTGTAATTCTCATCTAACAACCACACATAACTTTAAGTTATGTTCTTCTACAAACATTTTGGGCAGTAAAAAATGTGACTTCTTACATTTTTCAGTGGAGAAGAGAAGAAAATAGGGTAGACAGACTTCACTTAGAAACAGTTCTTAGAAACTCTTCTGGTAGATACTGTGTTGCTTTTCTTTTTTAAGAGTTTCCTCTTATGCTTTATTTTGCTTAATATGTAACGGTTGTAGTTTACAAAATATCAAAAGAAGCTACGGCTCTAGCGGTACAACCTAGAAAAAAAGAATTTGCCTCGATGTAGCGCACTAAATTAGTGGAGGATAAAAATATTTATAGTAGTTAGAGCAGCAGCGTCCGGCTTTGTTGAGGAGTTGCGTGGATTCTTGAATAGTTATAAAATTTTGACTACTGGTCTAACAAGGCGCCACCTGCTGAGTAAAGAAAGAAATAAAACCGACCAACAGGAGATCAACAGGTTTTACTTAATATATAATATGCTAAATCGAACACAAACCAGAAATAGAGAAACAAACAATACAGTATAACAAACAAATCAAAATAAATAGTAAGACACTGTGACAGAAATAGAGAGACTGTCGCATATAGTTACGTGCGTTAGCAGCAGCCTTGTTTATAATAAATCAGGCTTTTAGTTAAGATGTCAAATTTTAGGTAAGCTTTAGTTAAACGCTTGAGTTAAGAGTTCTCATTCAAATTAAACAAAAAATTAGCTGCTATTAAGGCTCTGCGTACACATATCATTTACACACGGCGATTTACACTAAATCTAAACAACAAAAAAAAGGTACATACTTTCCGCAAACCCAAAAGGCTTTTTGTGTCCGCGACAACCGCTCTAAATTAAACACCCCAGCCCTTATTGAGTTGATTTAAACAAACTTTCAATTGACGAGAGTACACCAAATAAAAGTTACTTAAATATTAACTATCGACTCGTTTATGTCATCTGTACTCAAGCTTCACACGCTTTATTATTTATGAATAAGTGATTTAAATACTAAAACTTAGCTGTAATACGTCGAGTGTAGTTCCGGGAATAAAAGTATTCTGCTAACGACGGTATCGACAGTTCGGGGAAGGTAGATAGACCCGGAGATTTCTCTAGAGGTTGCGTGCAGAGAAGAACAGCACCCAAGTGATTCCCTTGCTGGAAGTATGCTACATGGCCAACTTCTGTAGACGTGGTGTTCACCGTTGGTCTGCGGCTTGATTACTGTGGAGCCGTGATGTTGACGAGCACCCTTAATAGTCATTCTAGTATCGTACACAACGAGTATAAGATGCCGAACACAACGTGCTAAATCAGCAATCAGAATTAAAACAAATAGGAAAGAAACCCAAATACTCTCGGTGAATATAGCCAGATTAAACGTAAACGCCAATTTTTATTGGAAATTGTAAAGCTCACATTAAATAGTTTTTGGTAAAAATTTTATTTCAAAGAAAATGCTAAAACACCCACGTGTATCAAACGAGAAAGAAAAAATGTCCGATGTCTGTCTTGAAAATTCAATCGAATTAAATTTCCACCAATAGCAAATTAGCAGCGTGCGCGCCAAGTACGACTTTTTGTCGCACCGTACTACTTGCGACACACGTTCTAAGGCGGCTTACGACTTACTTCTTAAATACGAAAAATAAAACCGTAACAAGTATAAGTTTGCAATCGTTGCTTTAACATTTGGAAGATAGTCCGCGTTTCCAAATAGAGTACGATGGATTTTGTTAGCCAAGGTCATATATTGAAAGTAAATTTATTTTGTTCAACACTACATATTTAGCCGTTGTTAGACATAAACTTACCTCATTCTTGCTCGTGTGTGTTTAATGCGTCTTAGACTTTATTCAGTGATGTTTCGTTGAACGATGTTTACTGTGGGTGATCAAATAAAATGGTACGATATACCCTGAGCGCGAGCTCAACGATTCTATTGATTAACAAGTTAAAGAATTTTCTGTTTTCATAATTTCTGTGGCTTTCACTGTTTCTTGAGTTTGTCATCCGTATCAAAGCGCTTTTCTTTGTATGTTTTTTTTAAAAAACCAAAGACTGACCGATATGTCCTGGCTGTAAGGCGGATGGTCAAACTTCCCCAATTAAACTCAAAATGTATTAACGCGCGTATCGTGGAGCAGAGTCGTGAGCAGCCTTGGTCTATTGTTTTTGACTAACCTTCGTAGACTTGGGAGTGTTTCACAGTACTTAACGATTTTTCTGTGCTTGAAAACAACTCCTGTACCAATACAGTTTGTTTCCATAGCCAGAATCTTGCTACGTTCTGTCATAGTGGTTTAAACAAGTATAATTTGATTTGATTAATTCCACTTACAACATAATATTTAGTAGTTCTAAGATTTTTTTAGTGACATCAACCAGACGTTCAGACAAATTTTTGATAATAAAGGAACTGCGTAGGTATTATAAATCTAGCGATGACTCCTCTCCGCAGTTGCGTACAGTTACTGGTAGATAAATTTATCTCAGTACATGACACATCAAGCTATTCAGCATCTTACGCGTGACGAAGAGCATTTTGAATGATTTTTTCAGGCAATTGAACAAATTTTTTAAATCCGGTGGTATCCACTTGCATACATTAGCAAGTAATAATCCGGATGCACATCATTCTATTCCAAAAAATGGGCGGCGGTTGGATGACGTATCCTTTGGTAATGGTTTTTACATAATATTGGTAGGCATTAAATGGCCACCAGCTGAGGACGAATTGCTTTTGAAAGTAATTTAGCTTGCACTCAAGTCGCTCAGTGTAGATCCCTTGGAGTTTGTTTTTGCCATGAGTTAACCATTCGATCTACTTACTGTGGTTAGCAAAATTAAATTGGAAAGATTTTTCACTTAAAAAAATTGAGAACGATTGGTAACAATTTTTGTCTAAACTCAAGGTCATGTCACGCTCAAGCTTTTTTGACATGTTTGCTTTTCAGACGCATTAGATGATAAATATTCGGTCTGCATGTATATTTGTTCAAAGTACAAAATAATGTAAGGGGTGGAATTATATTCCAAAACAAACTTTGCTCTACTTTAACGAATTTCAATTACTCGTTGTATTTTTGTTTTTTTAACTGTTGACGTAACAGCTTATGTTATATTTTTAAAAGTAGTTATAGAGTAGACAAAATTAAATTAATTAGAAAAATTTAGTAAATGTTATGAGTTATCCATGTTTGCTTTAGTCCGTAAGCACAGCATAATAAACACACAGCGCTGTGACTCTCATCGTCGCAGTCGCCTTTAGAATTTTATGCTGTGGTTTGACAAAGTTTATACCTACAAGTATACTAACCTATTACGCTGCTAATACTTTGGTAAAAATAAGTACTGCAGTTAATACTGTCAAATCCATTCGATAATGTATCCCTCAATATAAATAAAATGTAAAATCTCAAAGGATTTTTCGTTTAGGGACGTTGTAAAAGACTAATCAAATTATTTAAAAAGCGAAAATATTGTTGTCAGTGACAGAATTTTTAATGCTTTATCCGTGTTAAAAACTCGTAAAAAAATGTTGTCCGCATTACTTAAATCACTAAGTGTTTACGTTTTATGAAAAGCAGTTATTAGTCAAACTTCGATGAAAGTTATTGTAGTTGTAGAAGTAGAAAATCGTTATTATTGTTTGTCAACTTTCAGTTCTTGTGTGTGTCTGAGTTGAAATTATTATATTACGTCGACATTACGGTTCTGCAATTAATTGCACAAGTTTTCCAGCATGTCCTGTGCAAGCAAATGTAAACTTTTGAAACAAAATCAATTTCTTGGGGATAACGTTTTTTTTTAATAATTTTTTTCAAGTATATCTTGTAACAAAATTATTTTCTCAATGACCACTAAAAGCGACGCCTAACGAATTTTAATCATAAATTACAACAATTATTATTTTCTTAATTAAATTGTATTTAGAAGCTAATTACTTGTAAAATAAAAAAATTAAAGTTAAATTACTTTACATGTAAAAATCAAAAAATAAAATTATAGTTTGTACTGATTATTAGTAACCACATTTTACACTTAAATAAACTAAATGTAATATAAAATATCCATACGAATTAATAAAATCAATATGTATTCAAGTCCGATTTAGCTATGACGTCATGCCGCGTTTGCACGAGTGTGTTATGATTAAAATGTAAATTGATTGTGAGGAAGTACAAATAGTATGGAAACTATTCATTGAATAGTCACAACTGATAAGACACCATGGTTCTATAGAACTGGTTACGGAAACACTTATAAAACTGTTATACATATAACCACTATTATTGAAAACTGAAAAACGCTTATAAATGTACATGTTTTTTAAAATTTAGAACCTAATTAGTGACTGTAGTATTTACCATCAAAACAAAATCTAGTTAAGATCTAAAATTAAATACATTTGAATTTAAAACTTACCAACATATAAAAAATCTGCAGGGGTACACTCCCATAATAGCAAATGTTTAATGTTTTTGATCAATTTTTACATTTAGAACAAAAATTGTCCCCCCCCCCCTTGACGGCAAATTTGTTAATAGGGTTATAAAAACTAGCTTACAACGACCAACATGTAAAAATTGCGAGGGTACATTTCCAATATTGCGAATGTTTAATATTTCTGCTCAATTATTTTACTTAGAATAAAAATTGCTACCCCTTAACGGCACTTTTATGGTAATTTGTTGGTAGGGTTATAAAAACTGGCTTACCATAACTAAAATACAAAAAATTTGCGAGGGTACACTCCCATAATAGCAAATGTTTAATGTTTTTGCTGAATTTTTACATTTAGAACAAAAATTGCCCCCCCTTGACGGCTAATTTGTTAATAGGGTTATAAAAACTAGATTAGAACGACCAACATGTAAAATTTTGCGGAGGTACATTTCCATATTTGCCAATGTTTAATGTTTCTGCTCAATTTTTACACTTAGAATAAAATTGCTACCCCTTACGGCACTTTGGGGTAAGTTGTTGGTAGGGTTATAAAACTAGCTTACAATAACTAGAAATACAAAAATTTGCGGGGATACACTCCCATAATAGCAAATGTTTAATGTTTTTGCTGAATTTTTACATTTAGAATAAAAATTGCCCCCTTTGAGGCATAATTTGTTAATAGGGTTATAAAAACTAGCTTACAATGACCAACATGTAAAAATTTTGCGGATGTACATTTTCATAATTGCGAATGTTTAATGTTTCTGCCAATTTTTACACTTAGAATAAAAATTGCTACCCCTAACGGCACTTTGGAAAAAAACAAAACCAACCCAAACCACAAAAAAAAAAAAACAAAAACAACAACAAAAAAATAAATCCCCCACCAAAAAAAAAATCCCCCCCCCCCCCTTAGGTAATTTGTTGGTAGGGTTATAAAAACTGGCTTACAACGACGAAATAGACTTTTTCTTAACATATAAAAAAATTGGAGGGTTGGGATACACGGATGCCATAATAGCAATTGTTTAATGTTTTGCTGAATTTTTACATTTAGAATAAAAATTGCCAACCCATGACGGCACTTTGGCTAATTTGTTAATAGTATTATAAAAACTGGCTTACAATGACCAACATGTAAAAAATTAGCGAGGTACCTTTCCATAATTGCGAATATTTAATGTTTTAATTAATAATTGTTTTCAATCAATTTAACTTAGAATAAAATGCTACCTACACCCCCTCAATAATTTGCCAGCAGGACAAAAAAAACCAACAACAAACAACAAAAAAAAAACCACCCGGCGCCCCACCCATCAATCAATTTTAATTTTCAATCGATTTTTACAATTAGAATAAAAATTACTACCCCCTGACGGCACTTTGGAATAATTTGTTGACAGGGTTATACAAACTGACTTACAATGACCAATATATAAATATAAATATTAAAAATTTATTTTTTTATACAATATATTTTTTTTTTTTTTTTTTTTTTTTTATTTTATTTTATTTTTAAATTTTTAAAATATTATAATTTTTTAACTATTTATTTTTTATTAATTTTTTTTTTTTTTTTTTTTTTTTTTTTTTTTTTTTAATAATCCACCACTTTTCACTTTTTTTTTTTCAAACAGGTTGTCAAAATGAACAAAATGTGACGGGACAGAAAAAACAAAAAAATTAAAAAAAAAAAAATTCGGTACACTCCTACAATAGCAAATGTTTAATGTTTTGTCCCAATTTTACACTAAGGATAAAAATTGTCACTTCCAAAAAAGGAAACAAATAACAAATGTTTAGTTCTTTTAAAAATCCTACTTTTGGGTAATTTGTTGGTAGGGCTATAAAAACTGGCTTACAATAACTAAAATATAAAATTTGCGAGAGTACACACCCATATTAGCAAATGCTTAATGTTTTTGCTCAAAATTTACACTTAGAATAAAAATTGCTACCCCCTGACGGCAGTTTGGTGTAATTTGTTGGCAGGGTTATAAAAATTAACTTACAATGAGCAACATATAAATAATTTAAAAGGGTACATTTTCATAACAACAACTGTTTAATGTTTTTACTGAATTTTTACATTTAGAATAAAAATTGCCACCCCTTGACGGCACTTTGGGCTAATTTGTTAATAGAGTTATAAAAACTGGGTTACAATAACCAACATGTAAAAAATTTGATGGGTACATTTCCATAATTGCTAATGTTTAACGTTTTAATTAATCAATTAATTTTCAATCAATTTTTACACTTAGAATAAAAATTGCTACCTCCTGACGGCACTTTGGAGTAATTTGTTGGCAGGGTTATAAAAATGACTTACAATGACCAATATACAGGGTGTTTCCTAAGTAACCTAAAATATTGTAGTGGACGCTTTGTCACTCAATTTTAAGACAAAAAGTTTTTATAAACATGCATGATAAGTCATTTCGTTAATGAGATACAAGGTGTTGAATTTTTGTAATAATTGATCTCTGATAAGTGAAATTTACTTTTCCTGGTGACGCTACTGGTTTTCAGTAGTAATACAAAAAATATATTATCGGACTGACAGACAGGATTTAGGAAGGACAGAAGAACTATGAATTATATACAGGGTGTATCTAAGTAACCTAAAATATTGTAGTGGACGCTTTGTCACTCAATTTTAAGACAAAAAGTTCTTATAAACATGATAAGTCATTTCGTTAGTGAGATACAAGGTGTTGAATTTTTTGTAATAAATGATCTCTGACTGTAAGTGATATTTATTTTTCCTGGTGACGGTACTGGTTTTCAGAAGTAATACGAAAAAGATATTATCGAACTGACAGGCAGGATTTAGGAAGTAGAGAAGAACTATGAATAATATACAAATTCATAGTTCTTCTCCTTCCTAAATCCTGTCTGTCAGTCCGATAATATTTTTTTTCGTATTACTACTGAAAACCAGTAGCGTCACCAGGAAAAATAAATTTCACTTACTTGAAGAACTCATTTATTACAAAAAAATTGAACACCCTGTATCTCATTAACGACAAGACTTATCACACATGTTTATTAGAACTTTTAGTCTTAAAATTGAGTGACAAAGCGCCTACTACAATATTTTAGATTACTTAAAAAACACCCTGTATAAGTAATCTGCGGGGGTACACTCCCATAATAGCAAATGTTTAATGTTTTTGCGCAATTTTTACACTTCAAATAAAAATTACGACCCCCTGACGGCACTTTGGGTTAATTTGTTAGTAGGGTTAAAAAAAATAACTGACATTGACCAACATATAAAAAAATTACGAAGGTACAGTCACATAATAGCAAATGTTTAATGATTTTGCTCAATTTTTACACTTAGAATAAAAACTGCCACCGCCTGACGACATTTTGGGGTAATTTGTTGGCAGGTTGTCCAAAAACTGAACAAAATGTGACGTGTTCCGTTTTACAATAATTGTTAGTTTTTGTTATAATAATTTTTTTTGGCGAATTTAAGAATATAGTAATTATTTTAACTTCCTTAGAAAAAATATTATATTTATTTTTAAAATTTTAGTCAAAAATATTAGTTTTGTTATAAACAGTTTAAAATATTGCTCAATATTTCAAAGCAAATGAAATAGAATAAGGGGAATTGATGTAAATTTATTATTTGGTTATTTAGAAGTCGAGACATAAATAATTTACATTGTTACTGTTTATTTGGTAACTAAATAATATTTTCTCCTAAAAAATGTGTACATTGTCTTCGATATATCATCTATAATCGTTAAAAAGCTTAAAATTAGTAGTTAAAAACAATAGCAGCAAGAGCTATCGGCGGGTAGCGCAACATTATTCGGGGCACAGCTCTCAATCGGTTTAGCCACGTTTAAAATAAGTTAATAGATTTATTCATTATATCGCTAATAACATTATATTAATAAATATGCAAATGTACTGCAAACACAATTATTTTATACTGAACCCTTCCGGTTCTGTATTTATGATTTTTTTATTAATTAACACCAGAGGGATATTACAGGAGATTGTCATCTAAATGGCAGTTTCATTTGTATAGATTCCAATAATGCAAAAATCATCGATAAAGAAATTTTTTTATGTACAATTATTTTAAATATTTGATGTCAAACATGGAAAGAAAATTATCCGGCAAGCTGCACTTACTTATTTATATTTGTACAATGTTATTACCAAATGTTTTACTAATTATTGTTGTGCGTTGTATAACTAATGAGAATTGTGTACAATTTTTTTTTATTTTAGTCAACACTGATAATTTACAACGTAGTATAAAAAAATACGTACGCAATTCTCACCATCATCAGGTGTTCACGGCGACAAATGTTAAAAATTTGTAAAACACGAATGTATATGATTTTTCTCTCTGTGCAGAAAGTAAAATACCGGCGAATCGGTTTTATAGACGTAATCAAGTTCTGGTTTCATTAGAAAATGCAGATCTACCATTATCAGCTCTGAGGGACGATGACTCAGAAGTGGAGGACAATTCTGGCGATGAAGAAGACTCAGATACAGATTATAAAATGAAGAACGATCATCAAATCGACAATAATAATGAAGATATCAACGATGGTAATGTAAATTCGTCATCACATGAAGAGTCTGTTGCACCTGTTGCCAGTTCATCTAAAAGCAAAACCAAGAAAAAGACAATATCTTGGATATAGAGAAGATTTCTAACGTCTTCCACCACAGAAACTGATAACACATGAAGCAATTCAGAGTTGGATTCTTTATTCCAATACTTCATGCATTATTTTCCATTAAAGATATCCACTCAATTAGCTGGATATACAAGCATATATTCAGTTTTTAGCTCTGGAAACTAAATTATCCTCGACTACGTCTTTATTGGGCACTACAAACTTAGTCCGCAACGTTGGACTTGGCAGAAACAGATTCGAGTCTCTTCAAAGTAACTTACACATTACTGATGTAAACAAAGATAGGTATGAAAAAGATAAATTATGGAACGCAAAACCTATAATCAATAGTTTCGAGAAAAGGTGTGAACAATTACAAGTTGCCTTGATGAGACTATTATATCCTTCAAAAGGCAGTTAGCTATAAAATAACACATTAGAGGGAAACCCAATTCATGGGGCGTTAAGGTTTACAATTTATGTATTGAATCTGGTATCATATATCGATCAATTATCTATCAAGGTAGTTCATCCCTGCCAGAACAATACTAATTCTCAGTTACGATTCAGTTAGTTTTACATCATGCTCGCGATTACTAGGAAATCATGGGTATCTTATTCAATTTGGTAGAAGTTTTGAAGAATTGTCAAATATAGAAAATTTAGCGGTTGGTATAGTAAAATCTAATTGTCTAGGAAAATGTAATTTAAAAAGTTACAGAGTGCTAAAAAAATGGACAGAGGAACATCCGAATTTAAAGTAACAAAAGATGGAAGCATCGTAGCCGTGATATAGTTCGAGAACAAAGCCGTCAATATGGGTTCAAATTTTGCAGTTATAGATTCTGTTGACCAAGTAAGACAAAGTTGCAATTTTTCAGTAGCTCTCTATTGCACTAACAAATGATGGTGATGTTTTTTGGTACAGTTTTCCCGTTTGTTAAAGTATTGTTTTTCTGATTTCTATCGCACATTTATTAGATCCAAGAAATGGACCCTTCACATAATTTTCCATCATTTCAATTACCGTTTGAAACTCCTGGTTTGAATATCGTCAAGACGCCAATAAGGCAGGTATTACAAAACAGATTTGTTGGAATTTACGTTTGATGTGGCCAAAGCTTTAGCTATTTCTAAGGCGTCCGTAAAAACGCCTAAGGTAGGGAGGACACGCTCGCGTTTTGCGTCTCCAGCGGTGACTCCTTCAGCTTTCAAAAAACAGAAGCAGTTGTTACGTGCACAATGTCGTTACTTGATACAACGCAACGTAAATAGGGGGTGGGCTTAGCTCAGAGGGAAAGGCGTGGTCCACAAGAAATCTGCTTTTGTGAATCTAATTAGGGGCGTGTCATTAGGTCGTTAAACATAAGAGATAACGTAGTAAAGAACCTTTTCAAAACGCAAACAAAACACACATGAATGTAAATTAAAAAGGCTTTTGACCATGTACAAATTATTTGAAATATTTTATTAAGTGAAACATAAATCATCGCATTTGGAACATGGTAATAAGAAAACACAAACAAAACAAAAATAGTAAACCTGAACAAGGTAATTAATACTTTTCACAAAAATTTATAATGTGTCTTACAAATCACGTGGTTTCTAATTAGCAAAATTGAAATAACCTAAAGAGAAAATTTTTGTATATGTTACTACATCCGCAACGTTATCGTCATTAGGTCAATAAACTCAAGGTTGACCTAGTACAAAACAACAAAAATTATCGTGCATAAATGCATTAATACGCAAACACACACAAGAATGATTTGGTTAAATAGTTAAAAAGCACTTTACACTAAAAATTTACGCACGCGAATGAAAAACACTTCCGTAAATGTACAAAGTTTATTTTGGTATCAAAGCCGATTTAATTAGTTAACATAATAAAATTTAATTACGCAAAAATTCAATTCCAAAAAAAAAAAATTTAAATACCTGGTGAATTGAGCATACGACCAAAAAGTCTTCCCAACTCCAGTAGACGTCGAAGAAGGTGTCGCACGGTTAGACTGGAGCGGACTCGGCAAGCGCTGTCAGCGCCTTCAAAGTGAGAACCCCAAGGGAATATCGTACTAATTCTTGTTCCTAAGAGGAGACGTCGCCATTAAAATGTTAAGAAGAAGCATAAAACAAATTTTATGCTTAAAAAAATACCCAATAAATTCTTTAATAAACCGCATATAAAGCGAAATTTGCTGAGCAAATTAACTAACAAAACTTAGCAATCTCGGAGATTGAAGATTTTGGAATAACCGCCCAAAAAGCAAACTCCGGTTTAGAGTCCCACTTAATTCACTTCAATACTTTCTATGTGCTAACCGCACATTTTTACGTTTGGAGAGCTGAACGACAACTAAACTCAATACGGCAACGGGAGTTTTATACTAACTGCACGTACTGCTCATTCATTGGTTAAGTGAACCAGAAAAATAATTAAAACATTTTTCCGAAGAAGGCGTTTATCTCGCGTTTTAAACAAAGTGTAAATCAATGGAATCAATCAATGCACAGGTTTTTTAGATATTGGAAATAAAATTGGCAAACGAACAACGTTAATAACGTAAATAAAGCAGTAAATATCTCGCGTCTTAAACAAAGTGTAACAAAAAAAATCAATCGAATCAATCAATAAATATATCTTCTAGTTAATGGAAATAAAATTAGAAAACAAACTACTTTAGTAACGTAAATAAACAACGAAAAGTCACACAGTGTGCACCTGTCCCTGACGTAAGTTTTGACAATCTTAGCCATTGGCCTAATTAAAGATAACAAACAGATGTAAACTAAAAAACTGCAAACTCAATGTGAAAAGTGCAATGTCTGTTTATGCTACAATAAAAAATAATTGTTTTAAACAATATCATCTGAAATAAAATATTTTTTCGTTTTCTTTACCTGTCACGACCTGGTGGTGGCAAATGCCACGGCCTTCACTCGTGCTTATAAAACTATAAAAAAAATATTTAGGTAATATCTATACACATGTATCGCTTAATATTAATTTATATAAATTTTAAAGCGACTATACAAAAATTAGGGCTAAAAGGGTAAAAACAATGTACCGGGGGGCCCACTAAGAAGGGCAGCTGGCTATATTTGGATAACTAGAAGTCGTAAGAACTTGGGAGAAAAAAATTTATCAGAAAAGTGGCCAGAAGAAAACATTGGAAATTATTTTCAAGTTTCTACGATGCCCCAAGAGGGCGCATTTCACCTCTTAAATACAAGAATCAAAATTTGTACGGATTTTGAGCAGTAAACGTAACTTAAAATTTTATGTGTTTTAAAGCTGATGTAAGATTGATACTTTTTGTTTCATGACTTTTTGTCATATTTCTTAAAATAAAGTAGTGGGGGGCGATCATCGATGTCTTCCAATATATATAAATAACTTTAAAACGGCTGAACGGATTTCAACAAACTTAGTGTCCTTGAAAACAATATTTTAGAAAGTATTAGACGTGCTATTATTGTAAGAGTTTTTGTTTTGTTTGCCGCCGCTAGATGGCTCTCTAGCGCTAAAAAATAATAACAAAATACATTTGTAAGAATCTAGTAAAAACCGTAACTCACTATCTTTTTCTTAAGCTAAATTATTGCAAAATAACTGTAACAAGGCAATTAACAACAAAAACAAAAATTATAGCAAAATAACTTTAACAAAGTAATTAATAACTTGAAATTTGTTCAACCATGTTCTCTCTTGTAGTGGGGGGTGTGACATAAAGTAAGTTTTTCAATCGCCCCCACAAATAAATGTCTAAGCAAGTTAAGTCTAGGGATCTAGGTAGCCATAGAAATACACTACCCCTTCCTATTCATTTTTTGAGGTAAGTTTCAATTAGAAACTTTTGCACCTTTTAAAACACATACAATTTTAAGTTATGTTCACTGTTTAAAATCCGTACAAATTTTGATTCTAGTGTTTAGGAGGTGAAAGCGCCCTTTGGTGGCCACCGTAGGAACTTGAAAATAATTTCCAATGTTTTTTCTTAGCCACTTTTGTCACAAATTTTTTTACCCCAGGTTCTTACGACTTCTAGTTTTCCTGATATATCTAACTGCCCTTTTTAGTGAGCCAGCCGGTACACTTTTTGTAAATCAAGAACAAATTTGGATGATTTATAAATAAATCTTTTTTAAATACATTTGTTTAAGCAAGGTAAATATTATGAGATAAGCTGAACACCTTTAAATGCTATTAAGTGTTATCCTCCGAATGTTGTGTACAGTACAAAAATGTCTCAAAGTTTGTGTGAACAAATTAAAGATTTATTACAACTGTAAATTAATGTAAATTATAACAGATTTTTTAACTGCATTTTCATATTATAATTGATTGGCAGATAAAATGGAAACTTTAGGTATAACACATGTATGCTTAGTTGCCTATACTAAAATCGTTTATTAATAGAAAATCGTTCATTAAAGGGTCATTAATGAACGATTTTGTTTACGTTATTGTAAGTCATAAATGCACGGTTGACGGAAAAAATAAATTAATGTCGAAAATGTACTATTATATTTAATATCATATTAAGCATAAGTTACAATAAATAAATAACTAAAAACCAATTTAGAAAATGCGAATTAAGCGATATTTTAATAAGCTTCGCTAACTGTCCGCTGACGCGCGAGAGAACTCTGCTCCGAATCACGTTACGCTACCGGCCAAGCGCGATTGTCTTTTTTTTTGTAAAAACTGCTAATCCTAAGAATCTTAAACTATTGTGACTTGATTGCTAATATACCAAAGATAATGTACAAATTTTTTTAGATCACAATATTGTTTAGTTATCGAATAAGTAATAACTATGTAAATTGTTTAAATCACATCTTCTAAACAAACAAACGACATTTTTTTTTAAATTTACATTTTTTTAATACACTTCGATTTTCACATCTTTTTGTTTCATAATCTTGTCTAATATTTTTATTGTTTATAACGAAAGCTCATTTTTTTCAACAAAAGTGACTAAAAACTGCAAAACATGATTCTTATTTTTGTGGAAATGATAAATAATTATTATATTCTTAAATTCACCAAAAAGAAATTTCTGTAAAATCATTTTGTTTAGTTTTTGGTCAACCTTAATTGCACGTATTATTATTAAAGTTCACCAACAGATATAAAACTGAGAAAGATTAGAAGAATTTGATGAAATAAAATTTCCTTGTAGTTTTTACTATAATTAATAACAAAATAAAAATTTTACAATTTTAAAATATTCGATTTTGTAGAAAATTTATCGCCGAATTTTTAGACCTTCAAACTTACATAAAAAAGATACAGAGAAATAAACAATAAAATTTGCGGTAGCAAATTGTTAATAACTTTGGAGCGGTGCCTACTTATGGACAAAATTATTTCTTCAAAATTTTTTGCGGGGTCACTGGACGAAGTAGGAAAGATAGGAATAGTACATACATTTTGAGATTTGCTGACTGTTTTTTTTTAATATTTTGATTTTTTAATTTGCAAAGTGATTTTTGGTCGGTAACGTGATACTAATTTAATTTATATGTCAAAATATATTACTTACTTAGTAAAATCTTGAAAAGATAAATTTTTGTAAATGAAATTATTTTACACATAAGATTTAAAGTGACTTGTTTAGAATTTAATCTATAATTTTTTCTTATTTTAGGTACGTACCATTATACCATCTTTACTCACAAATTTTAAGGTAACGTTTTCAATTATATTAATTAAAATTAATTTTTGATAATTTAATTTAAATTTTAATTTAATTTCAAAATTCTTGTTGCTATACATAAATTACTTCTATTTTGAGTTTGCTTTAATTTCTTTACTTATTTTACCTTTGTAAATCATTTAAGCTTAATAGACTTTTAGATGATATTTTGTTGTGCATAAGATTAGATTACAAATCCTTTCAGTGCAGCTTATTAAGTTAATTCGTTCACTCGATGTTTTGTATAAGTTTAGTGAATATTTAGGAATGTGTACATACAATCTGTTCACTTTTTATGAGCACTAGCCTGTACTGAGTTTTTTCAACATTTTTTGAAAAACATAATTTTTATGATATTTGTTTAGATATAAAAATAAAACTCACTTTTTTCTATTTTCTAATTTTTATAAAAAATCGTTTCCTTATTGCAGACGATACGGAAAGGGAACTATTTTGCGTATAACGTATACTTTCGATTTTTATTGTACATTATTAAAATTTATGAGTTGAATTTTTTAATTTTAATATTTGTATACGTAATCGTCATATGCTAAAATTTTAATTATCGCTAAACGGAAAGATAATGTGAAAAACACCGCCATTTTAGAAATTTTTTTTTGGCATTTGTTTTTCAATATACTATTTATTGTCTGTTTTCAGACAGCACAACGTTTTGTTTTCTAAAGACTTTTATGTATTTGTTGTTAAATTCATTTTCAATCTTATAAAGAATTTGACTCTCAAAGAAAGACAATGATTTTTATACAGCCCACTATGTTTATTGTACGATTCACCTAAAAATTTTTTTAACGCATTCCGTAAATGCAACTAGTCTTGACCTTGAGACTTGGATGTTAGGATTTTGGGAAGAACAGATTTCTATGAGAAGTTGTGATTAGATAACAGTTTTTTTGAGATGGAACAGTTAAAGATATGAAAGGTTTGAGTTTGACTTAGTCTAAAGGGATTGAAATTTCTTACGATGAGCTTCCAAAGAGTCAGATGAACGCGTATTAGCAATCACTTTTACAAATAGGTTTCAGTTGCTGCTATAGGTTCCCACTTACAAAATCCATTGTTATGTGTTACCTGGAAACCCACTTATAGTAACAGGTACATAAATGCTTTTTCCCACCATCATCATGCCCAAAAATGGTCTGCTTTTGAATCTTTTGTGTGATCTCATCTTCGCTCTCAAGTTTGGAAACAGATTTCTTCTAATATTTCAGTTTTTTACCTTACATTGTTACACCATGTATCCCGAAATGCAACACGGCGTCACAATGTGCCTGACTAATGCAACGGCGAGGGCGGGGTCTAGAAAAATGTCTCTTACTTACATTTACCGATGACTAAAAGGTCCTTATCACTCGTCAGATTTGAGATTTTATTGGGCTCCACCCAGATCTTATCTTTTACGTTAAACATATCCTGAAAGATAAAAACGGTACCACGAACATTAAACTTCCTTGACAAGGATTATACCTAAATACTATTTTGCAAAACAAAGTGGAATCCTGTTCTTTACTTAATACAAAATATTACTTCAGTTCAAACTTGAAATTCAATTTGTTTTATTTAGAACCACGAAACTAACAAACAACAAAAAAACGCACAGACGTCCTATTTTAATTTGGCCTATTCTTAAATGTGCACCAAACACAATAAACGATAATACTTCGAAGTAAACAATTAATTAACTTACAGTGGTGTTGTGTTCTTCTGATGAATTCAACACTTTGTTCAAGTCCAGTCAAGCAAAACTTGCCTTTAAGATCGCTAACCGTTTTGGTGCCTTGCGCTGTTTCATAAATATCATTGTAATTTGTTTGATTACTCGAAGAACTTTCACCCCCGTATTTAGTTATTAGCGATTGTTATAAATACAAATAACAATTATTCTCCGTTACAGTTTTGGTACTTGTTTTAGTTACATAGTACTTCGTCATTTTAATCTGCTTATCGACTACTGCCTAACTTACAGACTAATTTTTTAAATTTATGTACAAACTCGGAAGCGTATCTCACTTTCCCGGCTCCTACATAAACAAAGCACACTACAAAAAAACTAATACGTTAAACGTGGGTGTAATTTTATTAATGAGTCTAGACCAAATAAAATGTGAGACTTTAAGGTGGTGTAATGTGACTCACTTCTATGAGAATCTTTAATAAAAACTATTGGAATTATTATTTCTTTCAAGCTTAACTGCAGGCACGGCGGATTTCAAAATATTATATAATTATTGCCGACCGTGGGATCAACACCAGCTGTGTTTTTTTAATTCAAACAAAATCTACTTCAAATACAGTACAACCTACTTTAAACGAATAATTCGATCAGATTGAAGGAATTTACGAGTAAAGAAAAATAATTTCCACTAAACATGTAATACTATTCACAAGGATACTTATCGAATACGCATACTTCTTCAAAAAAAAAGGCATTAAACCTATTTTTAAATTGTCTAACAAAATCGCTCTAATTAGTACACGTATTTTAAAACATGAACGTTGGTTTAGGTTAAAATATGGCTTCAAGTCTGCCATGACTAAGCATTATTTTGATATGGTCACAAAATAAATAATTCCAATTTGAATGCCAAATATTCTTTCTTTTTTAATACAAAAAATTAGAGAGAGTAAAAAATTATCAAGCATCACAACAACTTTAATCGTGACCGCGGTATCAAACATTTACCTTTATGGGTTCATTTTGCTAACCCCGCCCACTTTCTTATTTTTAATAATCAGGGTCAAGGTTAACGCTCCATGACTTTTTTTTTTAAATTAGTACTGAAGTATTTCCCTAATTACTCAGTTTAGAATCTAGCTCAGTTGACAAGTTGATTACCTGATTTACGATAAGTGGTTAAACGTTACCAATTACGGTTAAGATTTTGATACTTTCTGTTCCCGAAAGACTCCGGCCGCGGAAATCTCATTTCTTACTGTAGAGTTTCAAACTTAAAAATTAAATAATAATAATAAATAAATTACTCATAATTGTCTTTAGAGGTAGACGACATGTGAAACCGCTAGTTTTTTTTTTGTATGTCAGAAAGAATTCATCGCCTTGTATTTTTTGTTTGAACTAATAAAGTATGGACGACGCAGGGACGATTGTGTTTCAACCTTGTCACATATTACTTGAGGTATGTACAATCTGTTTTAAATAAATTTTATGGGTGTTTTATTTTAAACCATTTTTTTGTTATTTTACACGTTTCTTAAACGTTCGTTTAAACTCCAACTATAGAAAAATTAACAAATTAGGAACAGCTAACGTAGTTTCTTTATCGGGGAAATTTATTGCGTATTTTTTTTTTAAATACGCACTCATAAACCGTTTGTCACCGATTTATTCAATTATTGATGTTAAAATTCCTTATTAATTTATAATTGTGCTAATTATGCCAACACTTGGGTCTTCTTATAGGAGTTAGTAAAAAGGATTTTAGTCAAATAGACACCGTGTCTTTAATTGTGCCGACGTTTCGACTGTCTAGGATTGCATTGGTTTAGTTTAACTGGAAGTGAACGATACTTTACTCATAAATTTGTTTGTACGTAATTTCTAATCATCTTTTATAAGGAGGGGAACGCTTCTGCATGAAAGCTTCTTATCGATGTAGTTTTTTTAAATAAATTTAGTTAAATTTCAAAGCATATATTTTTAATGGCTTTTTATCAGAAAGGGAGAGGTACACGCCATTTGGCAATAGCCATTGGTTGACGTAATTGTCTTACCTGGTTTGGTGCTTATCTTTCTCGTCGACTTAACATCAAACTTTACTATGACATTTACTGTCATTGAACTTATTATTTATTTGTTGATACAAAGAATAACAAAGCAGAGTTTGTTTACTTTATTTTTGGAATGGGTTACTGACTTTTAATTTATGTATTACGACATAGGCTAGTTTCACATATGATACTCGTAACTTATTTTGAAATCTTGTCATGTTCGCATCACCACATTATACTTACATGTTACCTACTCATATAATTTTCTTTTTGAGTTTTTAAAGATCTACCTTAGGTCCTTTGCTATTTATCATTATATACTTCAGATATGTGTAATATTATTAACAAATTTCAATCTTTAAATAGTAACCGTTTATATAAAAGATCATTACTTTAATATAGTGATGTAGTTTATTATCCTTTATTTGAGAAAACAGAATTTAGCGTATATAGAACAATTTAGGTTCATTTACGGTCAGAAAAATTAAACACAATTCCTTTAAAATTAAAACATAAAATGGTTGAAATTAAACGATGTTGTTCAATTGCACTATCTAGCTTCGTTCTTCTATAATAATTGTTATCTTTATTTTAAATTTAAATAAACATTTATTTACTACTTATATTTGATTCTCAGTTTAGTTACTTAGGCGCAACCATAGTAACTTAAACAGTACGTAATTAATAACTTTTTGCGTGTTGGGTTGCAATAGTAAACTCAAGCGGTTCTTACGATTTATATTTAAACGTTGTTTTTTGTTTTATGAGCCTCAGCTCAACCATTAGAGTTGTAATTTGCATTTCAAAAAAGTAAATTTTTTTATTGTGTTGTAGTTCTTGAATGCTTTAAATATACCCATTCAATATACAGTATCAATAGTAACTTAACCGCAACCATAGTAATCAAGTATTTTCTGGGCGTTGGTTTGTGATAGTAAACTCAATTAATAACTTTCTGGGCGTTGGCTTGCAATAGTAAACTTAAGCGATTTTTAAGATTTATATTTAAACATTTTTAACTTAAGCTTAACTCAACTATTATACAAGCTCAACTATTACACTTGTAATTTGCATTTAAAAAGTAGACGTTTTTTTATTGTATTGTAATTCTTGAATACCTTTATATATACCAATTCAATACACAGCATCAATAGTAACTTAAGCGCAACCATAGTAATTAAATATTTAGGCGGTTTTTAAGATTTATATTTATAATAAAGTTTTTTGCTGTATCATTAATAATAGATAATTATTCAAAGTGTTTTGACCAACCATAAATTAAAATAAAACATAACTATTTCTAAAAAAAACTATACTTACAAAATTAGTTATTTTTTTTTAGATTGCCTAAAAGATTGTATTTATCTCTAATTTTTGGAGATTTTATTAAAGAAATATTAAAAAAAAACTAAGGTGCGTCATTCATTTGTTTGTTAGTTTAAACCTATGCATATTGGCCATTTTAATGAAAATCGATAAGATGTAATGAAAATAAATTTTGTGCCAGATATTGTGAATAATTGTTCTTAATAATATTTATATGTTGAATGTTGATGTTATAAATTACTATTTCGTAATGTAAAATAATATCTAAAATCACTATTTGCAATATTAATTATGCGGATTTGTTAGTTATGGTTTCGGAACAATAAATAATAAGTTTACCAAAAGCACAATGAAGCAACTCTGATAATAGTTAACATAAATTAATTGTTATTAAATGAGCTTCTTTGTGTGCTTTTGAACCAATACGTAATGAATTAAATTTAATGGAATTATGTATATACAATAAGGTGGGGTGGACAATTGTCGCTTTATTATAAGAAATAGAAAAGAATAATGGTGATTTCGGCAGAGTTACATTTGCCATCCTCAGGTTTTTACAAGTTATTTTACTGGACTATCTGTTATATAAGTTCTTATGTTGTTTGCTTTAGGTAGTGATTTATATACGCCTGTACAAAAAATACATTGATTTTGAAATATATTAGTTTATTGTCAAAACTAAGAAAAAATAAATTAATATTTACTGTTTGGTTAAATATTATACGTCAAAAAAGAAATTTATTTAAAATACTTTATTTTAGTTTACAATTTATTAATCCACTGGATGTCACGTAATTGGAGTTAATTTTAACGAGAGATTACAAACAATTCGAATAATAAAAAAGTTTGAATTTTTACTTCACATATTATGATACGGCTGTACGTCCGTATGTAAACAAAATATCAAGAAAACCACCCGTCTGATTTTTATTTGTATATCGACCTTATTTAAAATTCCGCAGATCTGATTAGATTTTGGTCATATCCTATGTAGCCAAAAGAGCTGTTAACCTATATAGATTTTAGAAACATATTCATTGTACACTTATTTGTTTTAAATAAAAGTTGTTTATAATTTAATTTTACACAACTTTTGTTTAAAGAATTTTTGATCCGATAAGTAATTACAGAGATATAACATAACATCACGTGACACAATAACTGTTTGTAACAATTACAATTTTACAAAAAAAGTTAAGGAAAAGAAGTTATTGGAAATTTTATTGTCTATAGCTTTTATTTGAATCATTTTTTTCGAACGCGCAATTTTATTTTTGGTTATCGTGGTGATGTGGTGAGTTCTAAGGTAAACGCTTGTTTTAAGGTTATTTTTAAATTACTTTAGTGTCACTTAAAAAAAAAAAAAAAGACAGAGTTTCTTCACAACATAAATTTTGTTAATTCAATTTTTATCTGTTCACCGATATTATGTTGCTTACAACATTGAAGTGGAGACTCCTCATTTGTTAATTGTTACCAAATCATAAAAAAATAGGATACTGTTTGCATCTCTTTTTGAAAAACGAGATGAATTTTAACGGGTAAAATTGTGTCAAAAAAGTTTTTTTTTGGAGCTACATTTTTTGACCTCTTGTGATTAGAAAATTTTAATAATTTATCTGATGATTGTCTGATAATAGACTGTTGTATGCGGAGAATATAGTTAAAAAGTTATTTCTATTTATTTTTAAAATGAAGTTAAAAAATCTTGTTTTGTGCAAACCATACCCTATTTGTCTCCATTTCTAAAAAAAATTTTTTGATGGGAAATGTCGATAGCTTTTCCGGTGGTATTTGATAAAATATTGTGTGTTAAACGCTTTTCACATTTGTTATTCTTCTAATCCAACGACAAATTCTTGCTTCACTCAAATTTATTTGATCAAATAAGTTTGACAATGCCTCGTGTTTTTTTGTCAAATTAATTCAATGAGTGATAGTTCTGCCAATTTTTTTATAGTTTTAGTGGTTTTTAATGATCAAATGTTTGTCAAAACAAATGATGGTGTTTTACACTATCAAATTTGTGTGACGGAAACAAGTCAAACCTAAAATTAGAATGTTTCATAAATGTTAAACGGCCTATAAGATGAGGACAGCTCTGTTTTTCTCCTTCTTTAATAAACAATTTTGTTTATTAGAATTTACTAAAATAATTTTTATTAGACTGTTAAGTTAAGTTAACAAACAGAATTTTTTTTATGGTGTTGTTAAAAAATAAAATATTTTTTAGTTTTTGATAAAATACCATAAATTTGAATAGGTGGATTTACGATTAAATTTCGAACTGGGTACCGTTTGTTAAACTAAGTTTTTTGGAAAACTAAACAAAACTGTATTAATTTATTTACAAAGGTCATTCACCTTTTCTCAAATTGTTTGATAATAATTGGAAAAATTTTGACAGATAAAATTACTCGACAGCTGTTTCGTCCTTTTAAGGCTCTTCATGAATAACAGAAGTCTTGTACAATTACTATATTCTTTAGATGTGTGCACATCTGTCTACGAAGTTAATTTTTATTATACTTTTTTTGGTTAAAATTGAAGTAAAATAGTCATTAGAGCCGCAGTAAGTTGTTCTAGCAGCAAAATGGCTGCGGCAAATAAGTTTGCATGAAGTTGCCCGCAGCAAGTTGTCCCAGACCTATTCAAAATAGAATAGAGAATCAGTTAAGTTTTTAAACTTTGACTTAGACAATCTCTTCTAATATTTTTTTCGTAGTTTTGTGGTAAAACATAAAGTTATTATTTGTGAAGCGGTTCAAATTCTCTCAAACGACTAAAAATTATCGTCGCTTTACAAACAAATTTAACACACGATATCGACAAGAAAGTCGGCAAAATCTGAAGATGTGTTTTATGCTATATTTAAATTTATCTAATTTCCTCCTATCCTGCCGATTTTTTTCCTTATCTGTATGCAGTGAAACTGATCGCACTGAGCAAGAAAGACGGTAATATACGTACGTCCTAGCGCTATTATCCCTCCTTTTGCCATTTCGTCAGCAAACTAACTTGGATGTCAACAAATTTGTGAAGTCTTAATTTCTTCCCTAACGCAACTTGGCTCTGGATTGCGTAAAGAATATGAAGCATCAATTTTTGCAACACGAACTTTTCTCAAAACTTCTTCCTATCGTGAAGCAATTTTACAAATTAACGTGAGAATGGTTTTAACTCAAAATCCCTTCATTGTACCCTTTTCTGCTGCAATGACACAAAAGTCTACATTTCTCTCATTTAAGGATAAAACTATCGTGTCCGAAAAAAGCTGTCAACAAAAGGATTTTGCTGGTCCAGCAATATATAGTTTAACAATCCACCTCATTAATGAATGTTTGGTCTCGGATCTTATAATTTGGTTCCTTGATGACAACACACTAAACGGCAAGGCAGATACGGTTCTAGATGACTTCCTTTATATAGAGGAAAAAATTAAATATTTGGATTTGGAAATCAATCAAGCTAGTTGTGAATTATTTATCCTAAGCGAGATTTCTACTTCGAGATGTGAGATTAGAATTAGAGACCTTTTAACGAAGCTATCTCTTTTATCAAACTTCTGGACCTAAGGAGTTTTTCTTTACTTAGAGCCCTTGTCTCTGAGAATGAAATTTCGTTTATCCGGTTCGCTAAATTTTATAAACTGATATTCTCCTTGATCGTATTACGTCACTGAAACCGTATGCTGCTCTCTTTTTTATTCGCCATTGCTTGTAGATTAATAAGCTTACATATTGATGTGGTTTTTGCATATTTTATTTATAAAAATTAATTGAATTTTTAATCAATAAAAACTCTTTAATAAAAAAATTTGTTGTTTGACATTTATTCACTCAGGATCTTGGATTCATTAAATAAATAATAATCAATTATAAATTTACAAAAAATTAAACTTTAATTTACATTTTTGGTGATGTCATCGATAGTTTAATGGTGTCATCTGGTGGCAAAATGTTAGTAGCTTCAAACGGCCGCAGTTTTCCAATTCAATTTTTTATTGATTTGAGTGTATTTATATTTTAAATTGTCAAGGAAATATATCGATCGATTTCTTTTATATCTTAACTATTTGTTTGTTTAACGGCCGAAACTTAAACTGTATGACAGAATGTCTCTCAATCAAATTCCGTTAAACGCTTGTCCATGCTTGAATTTCCCCCTGTCCGCAATGTCTTACTTTTACCACTTTCTAGAAACGTTTTGTCGTTTTTCTTAATCACTTGCTTTCTTTCTAATACACACGAATTGTTTGTCACCCTTGACATTTCAATATTTTGTTTCAACACAAATTATAACTGTAAGTTTTGCGACATCTAGTGTCGACTTGTGTTAGCGATCACGTACGAAAATGATTCGCATTTAGCAACTTTGTTTTGTTTTTTTTGAACTCCTCAGCAGTGAGAGAACTGGAGTGTAAGTTCACTATTGTACAAATGCGTGCTGTCAACTATATTGCCTACTGGAGGGTACATCATACTCAAACTAAAAGTTTTGCGACATCTAGTGTTGACTCGTGTTAGCGATCACGTACGCAAATTGTTTTCATTAAGCAACGTTGTTGACAGAGATGTAAAAGCAGACAATTTGAGTTGCTTTCAAGCGTTTCAGTGACGGAATTATTTTATTTGAATTAAGGAAAATTTACATTCTTTAAGTTGGTTATTGGTGAATCACCAAATGAAAACTTACTTCTTTCTTTTTCTTTTTCAATTGTGCTTTGACGTGGAACGTTATGAATCTCTTGTTCTAAAAATTTGGGAAAATTTTAAGAGAGTTTCATTTTAATTAAATAAAAACGGTTATTAATATTGTTGGAGGTTTTATTAATTTCATTTACGTCGTAGGTAGTATTTCTTAATTTATAATCATTATAAACTTTGGTTTTTATCTTTCTCTTACAAACGTTTTGACGTTTTAGCACTTCCACCGGGTAATGTGTGATTGTACTAAATAACTACAAAAAATTTGTCTTATTATGGTTGCCTAACTGAGAGATAACAAGATAATATCAACATTAGGGCGGAAGGTCATTTAACATTCATCTACTAGTACTATTTCTCTAAAGATAAACTGATTGACCTCTGGACTTACCTTTCTATCCAACCGAGGACATCTTTATTATTACTTCTCTTTCATAACCTGTCTGTACTACTTTTTATCTGTTTAGGAATTAAGAACCAACTACCCATCATTAAAGTCTTTAATAAAACCAGATAAGTCAAAAGTCTGCATGTTAGTTATTAAAATACTTAGAATGCGGACATAAATTTACCGACATAATTCTTGCGCTTTATAATTAATCAATGTGATTTGAAAAATCTTTCGAAAATTAGAATCACATGCTTACGCCTTTTTTCACTTTTAGATTAATCGTCGTTTACCGGCACGCAACGTAAATTTTATGATTAACTAGATGAAATCTCCGTCCTATTGAACGGGACCAGGATAAGAAAAAGCCCCCACTGGTAGACCAATTTTGAATTTCATTATATAGAATGTCAACAAAACTACGCTTATTTATGTAATATCTTCAAGATTTAATTATCGGTTTTGTTTGTTGTATTACAAAAACTATCCAGCGACAACGCCCACTCAGTGGCGTATTGTACAGAACAGATATTCTTAAATTAAACATTTTTATTTAATTATTTCTAAAATAACTAGTAACATGTAGCTTCCTACACGCATTTTTTGTGTATTTTATATTTGTTTTTGTGTGTCACGGTTTATTTGTCAACAAACTAAAAAAAGTAAATATATAGCAGTGCTAGAAGGCTTGCCGGCAGCTCTTTTAGTCGGAAGTGGTCAGGGGTTGATTGAGAATCGTTCGAAATGAATGTTTCTACACGAAATTTCTAGAGCCACTAAGAACTCGTAGACACAGAAACAGGCCGTACGTGAATAAAAATATGTATATTGTTATAGCGACTAGAGTTCAATTAACACAAAGAAAAACACATAAACACAAAATAGATAATATCATTTAAAACGAATAGCACAATATAGTTATCAAATAATAATAATTTACGATAGCGAGTTAAAGCACGAATACAAACTCGAGGCACAAACGCCCCAAATTGGTTAGCGTATTGGACAGTCGTAACACCGATTAATCCCTGAAAGGGCTTCACGTGATAAATATTGTTTAAAATGTATTTAACAACAATTACAGCCAGTACCGGATTTTGGCCGATTATTTAAATAGGTTCAAAGCGCACAAAAATAATCAGGTACTTATTTGAAAGATCTTTCTAGTTGACAAAAGTATTAATACTTACAGCGTTAAAAAAAGTACGTTGCTAAACTCACGACCACGGTTCGTATATATAGAACGCGACAATATTTATGAATGACATGCATAAAAGAATTAACTTAACTGGTATAACTAGGAAGTCTTTGGTGTTCAACAGTTAATTGGCAGATGTGACAGCTCTCGTATCTAAATCTAATATTTGATTATTCAATGAAGAAAAAGTAAAGCCAAAATGAACTCCGTTGATAACAGTTGCTAGGTTCTCCACAAAGAACCAGATAAACGGCTTATCTTGGGTGGTGGCTTTGACTCGAAGAATGTAAGTTGAAGTTTCTACGGTGATGTGATACCAGATCCAATTTGATATTTTATAATTTTTGAATTATTATTCTTGCCAGCATAACCATAATTAAATATTCATTGACTAATTAAAACGGAGTACTTCTACAATGACTAGCAGAATAAGCCAATTGGGAAAACCCACAAAAGAAAGACTGCAATTAATGGAACCCGTAAGAGCAAATATTTTATTAAAACCAAGAAAAGTAAGAAAAGGTACTTACACAGGAATCGTAGTCGAAGACTTATTCCTTACTTTGAATGGGAACGTTTTACTTCAATTGATATTACAAAGCACATGTCTAATTGTTCAATTTTTAGACAGCATTTTTCATGTATACCTTTTCGCAGCCGTCAGTAAAATGGAAATGAGGTGTAACTTTTGCAAATACCAACAAATCATCGAAACTGGTAATTTCAAACAATTAAAATCTCTAGAAAACTACTCAAACCAAACATTCACATATAAACGCGTGAGTGTAAACACGGCTGCCTAGACTGTAAGGAGAAATTAATCTATAAACCAATTGTTTGCGAAATAATACCGTGGCATGTGTTTACAAAAATTATACATCTGCAGTTTAACGGTTTGTTTAGTGTCTACAGTTCCTAATGGCTCTAGAGAATTTACTAAATATTTTGCTAGGTAACGCCCTATTTAGTATTCTTCTGCAGTGTGAAAGCCTTTGACTTAATTACTACTGGACATGCTTACGACCTCTCTTCGATTGGTATAGCTACGGGCTAGGTTTTTCGTTTAATTTAGTACTTTGTTAACAATAAACACTAACAGTTTTAGTTATAATAATTTGAATTTTACGGTTGATTTAAATAAAAATATTCACTATAAATTTTTCCGATTAAAAATAAAATTTTTATTAATATTTAAAATAACTATTTCAGTGCAATTTATTATGCGTTATAGTTGTTAACAAACAACTCTCTTATCAGATCCTAATATTTAGTTCGTTGACAATACTTGAAGAAAAGTTTCTCTCCCTGTACAGTTTGAAAGATTCGGTACACGTTTCTTGTCCGATATATCCTTCCCAGTCTTTCTCTCGTCTTGTTTTGAATGTGAATGTTTAATTGGACATGAGAAAAATTGTTTTTAAATACTCTACTCTATCAGACAACTACCACCTTGTAGCATTTGCTATCAAATATTTCCACTATCTTGTTTGCAAGTTTTTAGTAAATACGTCTAGAAATCCTTGTGCCACTAATTATCTTACGCAGCGTATTAGCTTGGGAAATGCCTCAAGTGTCTTTGGAACGGTTCCTAACCCAGCTCCTATGCACAAGATATTATATTCTTATATTGTACATGTAACAGTATATATTCAGTAAAATGACAACCATTTTTTATTGTTAAATTGCGCTTATAATATGTAAAGGTATTATAATTAAAAAAAAAAAAAAAATTTAAAGTGTACTTGTATTACCTAGAAGCAGCAGCGGATAAAAACTTGTGTCGGCAATACGTGCATTTCATTGACAAAAAAGCGCACTCTTTCCAATTTTAAAATCCAAACTACGTGTTCTCAAAAAGTTTTAAACTAAAAACTTTTAACGGCGTAGTAAAATTTAAACTCATGAACAGAAAAGGATCAACGAATAGATTGCATCCAACCGTATCAGATTTTCTCACAATCAACAAGCAGTACTGTATAAGATTAAAATTACTTATTGCAAAACTTTAAGAAAAAAATGCAAAGGTTTGACGATTAATTTAAAATTTTAATTAAAAGTGTATGCGAGCTTAACCCTTAAGTAAAGTTGTAGTTCTAGCCAAAGTAACCTTAATAATAACGTCGTCAGCGAGTCCTAATCCACTGTCAGCAGCGTTGTGAGGAAACGCAAGGAAGTTTAAAGTTAATAAATTTGATTTATTAGGTAGCTGTTATTACGTCACCATAACTTTACGTAAAAAGAATTTTTCTTATTTGTTTGTGACGCTCATTTATGACGTAATTAAAAAATAATTATTTATTTATTGTTGGAAAACTAATCCGTTAAAATTTATGCTTGTTTTGTTTCATATTGTGATAGGTAATCGTGTTGGATTCGTGTGCAACTAATCATGTTTTAGGGTCCAGTTGTGATATTAATACCCTTGATGGTCATAAAATATAAACCGCTCTTACCCTTTCGACAAGGTAAGTTAACCCCGTAGCTTGATTTGAAACCGCAAACTATCAAAAAATGTGCCTGTTAACTATTTAATATAAACAATTTATAGTTTTCGAGATAATTAAATTTGTAATATAAAAAACAATAACCGACAACAAAAATTATCAAACTATAGTCGATTCACTTTTTATCTGCAACGTCGTGTGAATTTAGAACATAATTTAATTTTGATGCGTTTATTAATTTAAACGTGGCTGGCAAAAAGTTTGCATCAAATGGAAAAAATTTTTGTAATTGAGATATCCGAAAATTTGTTATGGAAAATGAATTCAGCGTATCGAATGACAAACAACTTTTCTCTTGTCATCTGACCTCACTTTTTACATATTTAAGGGATATATTTTAAATTTGCCGCCATAACAATGGTCACATGACATTTGTCAAAGTGCTTTTTTTGTCATTCGATATGCAGAATTCCTTTGCCAAAAGCAATTTTTGGATATCTCAATTACAAACATTTTTCCATTTGATGCAAACTCTTTGCCGGTCACTGTATATAGCAAAAAAATACGTATGATGTGACAATATAGAGGTATTAAATTCTTAGCAACCTATTTGCTTATAAAGGTTATTGTCAGATACATGTAACCATAGTTTACAAACACTTACTGCAAAATTATTGATTAGTATACATATTTACATACATTACAGTGATTAATCTACTGTTGCATTGTAATCTATAAAGTTTATCAGTTATCACAATTTCTAGTTGTATTCAAAGCCCAAAGAACATCATTACTACCATCCACAATAAATTTAATTTTTTCACTAGTAGCTCCCGCTACATAATACATATAACTATTAAATTCTTGAAGTAAACATTTTGAAATAAATTAGTAATCGATGTAAATTCTATTAAAAAATCAATTTTATATTTTCATAATAAATATTGACTGTATAATAACTAAACGGCGATTAGTAACTTTTCAACAATTGTTTATAAACAAAAAGTAAAAGGTTTTTTTGAAAACGTAAAAGAAAATTTGTTAAAAATTTCAAAAAAATTTTAATAATGAATTGTTAATATTGTTTATAACAAAAATATTTTTTCTCAAGTTATGACTTTAGACAACGTTAATTCTATCGTAAAGCGGAGACTTTATAATAATTTTTAAAAAAATTGGTTTAAGCTGTCGCGGTCTGTTTCTGAACTAATGTTATCTGGTATAAAGGTTGTTGTTTAGAGTGTATTACTCTAGACGCCGGGTTGAATCAGAGAAAGAGTTGCATTTGGATCGGTATAGCAGCGTTTATTATTATACGAGGCGGGTTTATAAACTAAGGGCCGTTTGTTTATATTTAAATATTGGCGCTTTGGAGCACAATTTTACTACTGCAGCGCCATCTACTGACTCATTGTTGTTGTTCTGAAGTCATATTGTTGTCCGTGAATGCACAGAACAATGGCCGCGAAAATCGTTAATCCCGCCAAATGTGAAGTGCGTTCTGTGATTGGTTTCTTATGTGCAAAAGAATCGTCGGTTGTTGAAATTCATAGGGAGTTATGAGCGAAGGTAAGGTTAGACAATGGTGTCGTAATTTTAAAAATGGCCGAACAAATGTTTATGACGAAAAGCGGAGTGGCAGGCCCAGTATCCAGATCGATGAAATCGTTTCACAAGTGGACCAAACACTGCGATCTGATTGTCGATTAACGATTAGTGGCATCGCTGAAAAATTTTCTCAACTTGGACGCACTGCTGTTTACAATATTGTCACGGAAAACCTCGCATAACACAAATTGTGTGCAAGGTGGGTACCAAAAATGCTCACCGACCACCACAAAGAGCAAAGAATGTCTAGTGGACAAAAGTTTTTGGCCCGTTATCAACAAGATGGAGATGATTTGTTTTCTCGCATTGTTACGGGCGACAAAAAGTGGGTATCCTACAGCAACCCAAAAACAAAACAGGAATCAATGCAGTGGCGACACTCAACTTTACCAAAACCGAAAAAGTTTAAACAAACTCCGTACACAAGTCGAAAATTGATAGTTACAGTTTTTTAGGACAAAGACGGTGTTTTTTTGGTTGATGAGACAACAATTACAGCTGACGTATACTGCGAAACGCTCAACAAATTGAGACGTGCGATCCAAAACAAACGCTGCGGAAAACTGTCATCTGGCAAAATCCTCCTCCACGAGGCGCGTCCTCACACTGCTGCCAAAACCAAGGAGAAAATTTAAGATTTTTGTTGGGAACTTTTTAATCACCCACCGTACTGTCCCGACCTTGCACCTATCGACTATTTCCTCTTTTTGCATTTTAAACAGTGGCTTGGTGGACAACGTTTTGCAACCGAAGAGAAACTTAAAAATGCCGTTGTCAACTGGTTCAACTCTCAAACGGCAAGCTTATATGCAGAGGGGTTAAAGAAGCTGGTGTAGCGGTACAAAAATGCTTAGAAGTAAATGGCGATTATGTAGAAAAGTAAAGTAAGTTTGTACCTAACTAAATATGGCAATAAAATTTGTTTCCTATGAGTTCCAAACGGCCCTTAGTTTATGAACCCGCTTCGTACATAGCGTGATCGAGTTATACTAATGATAATTAT
The DNA here is from genome assembly GCA_030710515.1 of Abscondita cerata. Taxonomy (NCBI): domain Eukaryota; kingdom Metazoa; phylum Arthropoda; class Insecta; order Coleoptera; family Lampyridae; genus Abscondita; species Abscondita cerata. The sequence continues at coordinate 196,343 of JALBCR010003391.1, read as the reverse complement.
GAATGGAAACGTTGTAGGTTAGCACATAGTAATTGGTGCACTATGTGCGGTGCGATGTCACCTGATATTATGGTATTATTTGTCGCGCTGAAGAAGGCGACCCGGAATGAATGGCTCTGATGGATTCGAGATTTGGCCGGTCTTTATCTGATGCTGGTGCGGCGACTACTTAGCTGGTTTTTGACTTGTTGGTTTCTCGGCTGCCTTCATTATACGTTTGTAACTGCACTGGTCTAAACTGAGTTCGTATTTTGAACGTTTGTTCGAACTGAACTGAACTGATGGCGAACTGTCTGTCGAACTAAACTCTGTTGTTGTACCTACTTTGTTTTATACATGCTAAGTAAGTTGAGCCTCAAAGGTTCTGTCGTTCTGCTAATGTTTTCTGGTTGTTTATGGATCTCGATGGCTTTCTTAACTAATCTGTTATAGCAACTATTAGGTGCTAGAAACCCTTGATGAGTATTCTGTCATCCCTATTGCTAAGCGTGTCTTTGCCTACCGCTGACTTTTCGATGTGTTACGGTTTTATTTTTCGAATTTAGGACGTATGTTGTGAGCCGTCTTAAAACGTGTTTTGCGAGTAGTTTTTTGCGATTTGGTGCGCATGTTGCTAATTTTCTATTGGCGGAAAGAAGAATACGACTGGATTTTTAAGACGTACAGCGGACAGCTTCCTTTTTGTTTAATACACGCCGGTGTCTTTAGCATACTTCATAAAGTAAAATTTTCACAAAAAATATTTAATGTGGGTTTTACGATTTCCAATTCAAATTGGTGTTTAAGTTTAATCCGGCTAAATTCACCGTGAGTATATTTGGTTTCTTTCCTATTTGAATTAATTCTAATTGCTACATATGCTTTTAGTACGTTGCGTTTGACCATATGTTCTTATTGTGTATTGTACTTGGATAGCTCTTGTGGGTGCTGGAGTGGTTGATTAAGAACCTTCCTTATTAACGAAAGGCAACACCACGGTTTCGCATTAATTAAGATGCAGACTACCGGTAAATACCACGTCTACAGGGGTTGGTTATGTTGCATACTTTTGGCGAGGGAGTTAATTGCCTTCTGTTCTTTTCCGCACACCTCCTCTAAGTTGAATACCTGGGACTATCTAACTTCCCCGTACTGTCAATACCGTCGCTAGCAAAATACCTTCATTCTTGGAACTACATTCTACCGATTACAGTTAAGTTTGAGCATTTTAGCCACTTATTTATAATAATAATGCGCATGAAGCTTAAGTACATATGACATAAAACGGCTCGATCGCTAATATTTAAGTAACTTTTATTTGGTGTACACTCCTCAACCAGACGTTTGTTTTTAATCAACTAAATGAGGGCTGGGGCGATTTATTTAGAGCGGTTGTCGCGAACACAATAGGCCTTTTGGGTTTGCGGGAGGTACTTACTCTTTTCTTTTAGTTTAGATTTAGTGTAAATCTCCGTGTGTAAGTGATATGTGTACGCAGAGCGTTAATAGCAGCCAATTCTCAATTGGAATAATAATTTTAAGTAGAACGTAACTAAGGCTTACCTGAAATTCGACACATTAATTGCGAGCTTTATTTATTTTAAGCGAGGCTGCTGCTAACGCACGTAACTATATGCGACAGTCTCTCTATTTCTGTTACATTCTTCTAATATTTTAAGATTTGTTTGTTGTACTGAGTTGTCTGTCTTTCTCTCTGGTTTGTGTTCGATTTAGCATTTTAAATTTTAAGTAAAACCTGTTGATCTTCTGTTGGTCGGTTTTATTTCTTTCTTTATCCAGCAGGTGGCGCCTTGTTAGACCGGCAGTTTAATTTCTTATAGTTATTCAGGAATCTACGCAACTCTTCAACAAAACCGGACGCTGCTGCTCTAACTACTATAAATATTCTTGTCCTCCACGAATTTAGTGCGCTACATCGAGTCGAATTCACTTTAGTATTTTTTTTCTAGGTTGTTCCGCTAGAGCCGTCGTTTCTTTTTGTTATTTTGTAAGCAACAACCGCTACAGATGTTTTTTAAGTTTAGTTTCCGTCTACCTCTTGTTGGTTCTTTTGTACACTTCTAATGGTCTTTCTGTTCTTTGTTGATTTGATAGTCTGCTAAATCGTTTTGACTGTTTTGAAAATATCGTTCTTCTTTAGAATTCGGTTTGTGATTTTGGATATGTACGGTAGATATGCGTCGGCGGAATAAATTAGTTTTTGGATTTTGATGCTCTTGAATTTTTTACACTTTATTGATTTTTTATCTTCCTCTTAGTGTACCCGTTGCCTCAAAGGCAGTGTTTACGTGTTTGAATTTTTCCTAAAAATTTTGTGCTTTACAAATCTTTTAAGCTTGTTTTGTCAGGGCTTTGATTATGGCTTACTTTTAGCTTGGGTGGCGATTCAATAGGACATGCAAATTATTATCTCTAACACATAAGTTGCAATTAGACACCTACTGGACAAAAACCAAACCGTTAGTGTCCTCAGAAAAGCGGTTTTGGAAGAACAACTTATTAAAAAATGAAACATTAGCATTAAGAAGGCTGAAGGTAGACAAGGACATTTTCATTCTGCCAGATGATATAGGAAAACCTTTTGCTAAAAACCCAAGACCACAACCGAGTAACTCCTTGATCCTGCAAGCTACAGACTGCTAAAGAAACATCTGGTACAAACGAGACTTTAACTCACCAATTAACTTATCAGGTCATCTCTACAAGAAAGCACACTTTGTTTACAATTTGAGATACTAACATCAAACCCCAAGACGTTCTTGGACGTGGTTTTGCTGTTTACCAAACTACCGCTTGATGTCTTCAAAATCTTTCCAACTGACGTCAGTAAGTTTGTCTCACTAAAAACTACTTTGTGTAAAATGGAGCGTTTTTTGAACCTTCCCATCCGCATTAATAAAAACGCCAACATATTCTAAGAACGTCCTAAGCGACCCTAGATGCGGAAAATAACTTTAAGCATCGTTTTTCAGCAAGTCGCTAGAGTTCATTATGGTCCAAATGCAAGTCAAAGAATCACACATCACTTTCTTTAAAAAATTCCCTATTAATTTCAATGGCGACCAAAGTATCACACATGAACGTCTATTACGCAAAGGTGGGAAGGTTCAACATCTTGGATTAGTGTTTATAAAAAAAACCCTGTCAGCATAAGTCACGAATAAAAGGTCTATTAAGACAATAACTAACACCAGACACAAGAATTTTTTTTCACTTTTTTGGTTTAATTAGTAATAATACTAATTATACCTGACTTTGTTTCTTTATTCTTGAAATTCGACCTTCACAATAGAAAAGTGCTAATCTTTCTTCAGAGGAAAATATCTCTTCCCCTCATAGGTGGTATACGCTCTGGCAAAATATTGCAGCAAAGTGTTATCGCCCTTTTCATTGGCATAAATAATAATTAACGGGGTGGAATTTTTGCTGAAAAAAGAATTAAATGTCTTTAATGAAGGCGCACCTTTTATGCTCCGGACTACCGGGTATATTTTTAATTGGAACGTAAAAGGTGACGTAAGCGAAGAAAGAATGCCCAGGGTTTGCTTTTAAGACGTCTATCCATCTCAACGTGCCCCGGATGCCTGGTGATTGTGCTCGTACAGTGATGTCTGACAAGCGAGCAGTGTATGCATACGAACTACCTTCGATGGGTCAGTGATGCGAACCGGCTAGTTCTCAATGGAACGGTTTCGGAGGAAAGCAGCTGCTACCGAATAGATCAGTTACAGTGCTTAGGGTTTGTGGCAAGTAGATGCCGGCTACTTGAATTATTAACGGTGGTTGTTTTTAAGGGGTTCTCTAGAGATCAAGACGGTTTTGTGCCATGCCCGTAACGAATTGAATCAGCATTTGCAGTAGTCTTTGAGTTAGCGGTGGATAGCTCTAGGCGGTTTTAGATTCGGGATTCAGAACTAATGCAGACGGAGTTCTCAAGGAATTGTTAAGTTGAGAAGCCAAGTTGGATTAGAAATAGAAGTAGGAGTCGAATAAGAACTGCTTTTTTGGCATTGCGCTTGCGCTTATATAGAGGGTTTTATCTCGAGCGGAAGAGTAGCCAGCGGTTGCATGGAGGTAATATTAAGTAGGACGTTTATTTTTGACGATTCAAATTTTACGCTGCGAGGTAAATCTTTCTCGGCGGCAAATTTAAATTATAACATTGTCGGTTTCTTACAAAGGTAGAAAAAACTACCTTTATAACAAGAAAAAACTTGACGTTGGAACTTTAAGTAGAGAGAGTCTAGTGAACCCTCTATGTTTGACGACTGAATTATAACTATGATGTACCAGGACATGGAGAGGCGTACACATTAGGTTAGTTAAAATGCAATCTAGTAATAATCCAATGAACATACTTCCATAAACTGTAAAATATAGTAAACGAAGTAAAGAGCGCTGTCATAGATAAATTGAGCTGTTTACTAACAAAACCATCAATAGGTAAGAAGACAACTTAGTGGAATTCTAACCTAAGCCTGCTCAGTAAGGTAAACGGAGATTAGTGGAATATGTATAGGAGCATCTTGACATACTATATCCACTAAATAAAGAGGGTAAACTTTGCTAGAATTCACAAAACCTTAGCTCACAGTGTAGTGGAGAGATAATCATCTCTCTGTTCAGACCTGACAAGAGTTGCATAAAAAATGCTGAACGGAAGACTTGTGTTAAACACATTATCCACACAAGATACGAAGGTCGTTAACACTACTTGCAGTCAAGTTAGACTAATTTGGGCAATAATCACTCTGGATAAAAACGAAAAAATTTACTCCACAAAAAAAAAGGCGAGAGAAGAAACTCCATTTGTGATAAAAATCGTAAGCGGTGTAGCACTGTACCCGAACACGTTTAAGCAAAGGCTGGGTAGTATTTATACCAAAAACTGTAAAAAACGTCACAATCCCTTTATGTCATTCCTGTAGATAACTATATTAGAACATCGATATTAACCCGGGCTTTATCAATACACCGGGACCAATGTGCAAACAGAGAAGGCAGATCCACTAAAACCCACCTATGTCAAATTACTAGAATTCCAGCAAATACAACAAAGGGAGGTTACTATTTGTACTTTCCTAGACATTAAATGGGCATTAGAAAAAGCCTCAAATGATTAGATGCAAAAGACATCGGTGAGAAGACACCACCCACTATAAGAAGGTGGATGACGGGACACCACCAAAAGATCCAACAGTCACCACAAACTTTCACCCACAAGAAGAAATTCCATGGACGAATTTCTATAAATGATGGTGGAAACCTAAAGCTAAACGGTTTGCTTTAGGTTCACGTGGATTTTGTGTCACCGGTTAGAAAACAATAAACAAACAGTTACCTTTGCTAAAGGAGGGAAGGCTACTCTCTTCACTAGCTTTGAATCCTTCTGTGAGAATAGAAAGAACACAATAGAGGAATCGTTCTGTATCCAAAAATAAGAAGAGAGAGAAAAAATATTGGTATAAACTAGTATATTCGTTCAAGTCCAGGTTGTGCGATAGAGTTATATGAAGGAAAATTCATACTTTTGTAAAATAATATTTAATAATAATAATAATAATATTAATTAATATTATTTTCAAAAATTTTTCTATTATAAAAAAAATATGTATATGATCTAAACAGGGGGCAATATTCTCGTACACAAGTTGGACCAATAACTATATTAGTATAGCTATGTATAAATCGTGGGGCACCATACTCACCACATACTATTAAAAATTAACATTATTAACAGTTCAATAGTTAATGTATATTTTATAATAAATTTAAATTATTTGTTTTTTTAAAAAGTAAATTAAACAATAAACTTATAAAACTATCGTTGTTAATCAAGTTAATATCAAAAATAAAGAATTAAAAAAAAATGAAAAAACTATAGACAAAACATAGAATAAATATCTTTAACTGTGCAATTTTGAATTAAAAGCATAACTTAAGTAGGGGTTGCTTTGTAACTTAGTGGGACCGGGTGAATTCCAAGATGATTTACCTTCCTGAATTGCTATGATTGAATTAAACGGACGCTAAATCATCAACAACAATCGATGAAGGCGCTAAACAAAGTGACGACGTTAAATAGTTTTCAGCCCTTGTTCACCAATATCCTGTTCACAAGGGTACTTTTTAAATAACTTACCTTAAGAAAATACTGTCACAAATTTGTAAAAGTTAACAAAACACAGACAAAAACAAAATCAAATATAAATTAAAGGCTCGTTACAAAGAAAAATTTACAATATTTATTCCATTAAACACAACAAAATACTTATGAGGTAAACAAAGTGTGGCGTTTAAGGTGTAAATACTCTAAACGCATTTATTGACGTTTTCTACAGTAATCGAGATGTACTATTTACATATATGAATGGAGCTGCGTAGGTCGTGAAACATAGTAAGTTCGCGTACTATGTGGTGCTTGAGTAATACTTGATATCGTGGGATCCCACGTTGGACCGGAGATTGCTGGCTCATTTGGATGTTAACAACGTGCTCCTGCTGGCCACTGGTTGGCGTCGCGAACTAGTCGATGCGTGTTAAGTGTCTAATCGAACTGTACTTAAACTGCACTAAACTAAACTTAACTGTGACTCACGGAACTTTGACTTATTAACCACTTTTGTTATCGCACCTACTTCGTTTTATATGTATAGTAGGTTAGCTTGCTTCGTAAGCAAGGTCGTTAGAAATGCTTCTCGATTGTCAGCATTTTCTTAATTGCATTTGTTGTTTTAATTGCATGTTTGGATTCTGCGTTCCAATCCTTGCAACATGCGAATATAGAAGTTGAGTTGAGACGGCAACCCCACAAAGTATATACATGGTTGACAGTAGTAAAAGAAATCTGATCCAAATAAACAATACCTGCGTTACTGATATAATATCAAACGTAATAAAATATTTTCTTGCGCGTCTTGTATTAATAAATAAACGAGGGAATCTGTAGTGCAGAACGAGAGACGTTAGAAAGAAGTCGAAAAGTTGTATTAAAATAATTCTTTTTAATTGACGCTAAAACTGGCGTGTTCATTTAATAATTTTTTTTGGTGAACGCTACACTAAGTATGCAATTATATTTGTTTGTATTATCGCGAAAACTGTGTACGAACTTAAATTCTCAGTAAACTTTAAAGATTACATATTAGGGTATGAAGAAATTATATCATTCGCACACCTGCCAGACGAGGAATAACGCCTTTAACTATGTAACTTCAAACTCGTTCCTGTTACGATACGTGCATTACGAACTCAATTAAATTCGGACTTTTAAGGTATTTTTACTACTACACCTTGTCAGGTATTTTTGAGAAAATTTTGTCATGCATATTTGAAACCGTCTTGGTCAGTTCGTAATTTTATTATCAGTATCAGTCGATGGGTGGTTGTATTTAAAACAGGCTCTCCCCGGCTCAATCCACGTACGTGGAAAAAGTGTTTTTATTAGACGTCGTTTGGCCCGAGGGCATGCCCAAGAAATCTAGCTATTACAACTTGAGGTCAGGCACACCCCCACAGTGTGTATAGAAAAAAGAACACCAGGAGAATTTCCTCAATTTTTTCGAAAAAATTTTGTCATACATATTTAAAACCGTCTTGGGCAACCCGTCATTTTAAGGTATCACTCGATGGGTAGTCGTATTTAAAAAACAAGCGTCCCTCCAGGCCCCACCCACATAAGTGGGAAAGTGTGTTTTTTCACTTGACGTCGTTGGGCCCGGGGGCATGCTCAACAAATCTAGTTATTAAAACTTGAGGTCAGGCACACCCCCACGGTGTGTATAGAAGGAGATCACCAGGAGAATTAACTCAATTATTAATATAGGTTGGTTGTATATTTACTCTATTTAATTTCTACGATTTTTGTTGGTAAAGCACCGCTTTTTAGAGATTAACGCCGATTTTATCACATTCTTTGTTTGATGTATCATCTTAAGTTTCTATCTTTTATCGTTCGCTACGCAAAACGTACTCGTTTCTACTTTTTCCACGTTTTAGTACGTACACCTAATATCGATTTATCCTCATACTATACAATACACAAGTTTAGCGTAATAGACTGATTGAAATTTAAGTCTTCTTATAGGAGGGACTAAGGACAAATCCAATACTCACTTTACAGTGTAATTCTAGCGACGTTTCGTATTGCAATGGTAAGCACTTAACCAATCCAAGTTTGTTACGTAAGTTAGGTTAATCTCGGATTAATTTAATTAAAGTTAAAAGTTAGGTTAGATTAGTTAAGTTTACGTCAAGTTAAGTTTGATTTATATTTTTTTATACGTATGGTTTGGATCCAAAATCGGCACTAACTTAACCAATATGAAACCGAACTTAAAACGAACTTACGGTAAGACTTGAACAAGAGTGAAAATAATTATGTTTTGATAAGATTTTCAGATTTCTAGTCTTAAGTATATCTTAGTCAAAATTCACAAAATTTAGATGCAGAATTCTGCTTTTAACCCCACCCTAAGTCAAAATTGGACAAAACAAATTTAAGACTTAAATCCTTGCTCCACTATAAATTTGTACGTAAGTCTTACGTTACGTAACTTTAAGTTTGTAATATTTTTTTTCTGCAAAAAAAATATGAGAAATATTGCATACATAATACGAAAAACTTAGTGACAAAAAACAAATTAACACTAAGTTGTGTGTAAACTTAGGTTAAGTTGTGATAACTTAGATAATTTAACCTCAAAACTTATCTAAGGAGATGTTAGTTTGTTTAACGTCAAGGTAAGTTTGGTTAGTTTTTTTTGGTCTGTTTGGTGAGGATACAAAATTGGCAGTAGTCTGAATCTGAAAATTGTGGAAACTTTCATCAACAACTCCTTAAGACGACCTTGAAAGATGCCAACCTACATCTAAAATTCATTTTTGTTTCAGGATTAGTATTCAATTTACAGCACAATGTTGAAAATCAGTGCTTTGCAAGTCTTCATTAATCGAAACTAAAGAATTTATGTTGATCACTATAAACATTACAAGTTTGCTGAATAATATTTTTGTGGACTATGATACGATTCACATACTAGAACACGTAATTCTTGCAGGGTTTTTTTTTGTTAAACCTTAAATTAATGTATCTAAGTGACACCTGTTTTTTCAAGACCAACATGGTCTTCCACTTTGACTTTGCATGTTTGTCATAACCCCGTTCATTTGATTTAATTTAACCCGTTCATCATCTCATCTGTTGTTCTTTTTTCTTGTATCTTCTAGCCAGGACCCTATGATTAAAAAGTACGTATTGCAAAGTCGAATATCGAATACTTCAAAAAGCGGCAAAGCATGACTACTGCATGTACTACCACTTAAACTTTTTGACAATGAAAACTCCGAACTATATTCTGAAAAATATCATGCAACAGAAATTTTGTCTCAAGGTGAAGCCAACGAACTGACTGCATTTAGCAACGCTGTAAAATAAGAAAACTAAGCAAATGTCACCTAGTCACCAAACGAAAAAAATTATATTTTTGTGTGACAGAAATTAATCGCAAATGCGTAACAAAGACTTGCCGACTAAATTCAAACGAAGGTTACAGATGTCACATGTTAACTTTTAAATTATGTCTAGGACAAAAATTAATTTATAAAATATTCTTATTTTTCTAGGCAAACACACAAAATTTTCGAATAGTGAGACTTTGAGCTTTCAGTTTCACAAAACTATTACAATTGCATAAGTCAGTCAAGTTTCTCGTTCATAGAATAAATTAGTGTTCGCACAACTGGGAAACAACTTGCGCTAAATTAAACTTTTACATTAGTTACTCAAAATAAATAAAATTTATTACCAAAGTACAACTCTAACTGAAATAAATTATTCTTTCAGCCGGTAAATTTGCATTCAATTTTTATAATTCGTGCAAGATACATTTTGATGAAAACAGTTACAGGAAATGATGTTACGGTTGCATTTTGTCAACTTCATATTAAATTTCAACTATTCTGCTTTTAATAAATAAAGTTCTAACATGAAACTATGCGAACTAAAAACATAAATTAATTCACAACTCGCCAAATCGGTATAGTACATTTTAAACAAAGTTACCGACGTAGAAAAAGTGCTACTTTCAATGCTTATGTTGAAGTAGAGCTTTAAGTTTAGTGTCGCGTAAGCTCTACATCTACTTACTGAAAAGTGCAAAAGAACCACAAAGTCTGGGGGAAAAAAAAAGTAGTTACAAAAGTAATATTTATCGTTACAAATAAACTTGCGGAAGAGCTTTTTTAGTTTACATAATGTAAACGTTTGATCAAAACAGGCGTAAATGAAAATTCAATTTACAACAATGGCGTATGTATAATATTTCGAATGATGAACGAAATTCGACAAGGGTTTGTATGTAATTTACATTATAGTACGTAGGCTCGTGGAAATGGGTTTACGTCTGTTGTTCTTAAACCAAAAATTGAGCTTTTAATCAACATTTTTAGGAGCTTAACTTAACGAATAATTTTGTTATAGATTGCCGTATAACAATATATAGATAAAGCCTAAAAGCTTTATGGCAACGTTACAACTATAATCCTATGCCGGAAAATACGTGACGCACATAAATAACTAGTAAGAACTTAGGATAAAATGACAAAGGGTTAAAGGGATCAAGGTAAAAGTTACGATTGAAATTCGCTAAATAAAAATTATACGAAGATAAAATATGTGAAAGTGCTTAACGTTTTAATTACTTACGCGTATGCGTTTAATGAAGTTTTAATTACGTCAGTTTCCAGCTTACAACGTTTTTTTTCGGCAAGTTTAGAAATATAAAAACTTTTAATTATTGCTACAGTTTTAAAAGTGTCTGTGACGATTTCTGGATGAACGATCTTAATAATTTTTATTTTTCAAGCTCTTTTAGACGAAAATTCTTAAAGTTTCACAATTGTTTAACAAAGTTGTAATTACTGTCTACCGCAAGAGAAGCTTTTTAATTTTTTTTGTTTAAAAGATGTTATAAATATTTTGTACTAATCATGTTTATAGTAACATTAACTGATTGTTTAGTCTGGGTTGTTATTTAGGTACATTAAATGTAAGTGATCCTAAAAGCTCAAAGCAATTTAGTTGTTGCTAAGTGAATTAAGGCAAAAAAACAGTTTTCTCCGATTACATCATTAATGATTATAGAATAATTAAAATAGAATATTATTTGAGTGAATGTAACATGGAACAAAAGAAACTTTTGAACGAGTCTTCCCAATGCAAACAATAGGTTTCTTTCATTGGAGTAATTATATTTAGGTCAGAGTGCGATAGGTGGTGCTTTAGTAAAGCTATCAATAATCTTATACTTAACCTATTAGAAAAGGTCACAATAATATTTAGTTATTTTTGTTAAAATCAACAGTTCCTATAATTTTCAAGAAAGATAATGCAAGGTACCAAACATTTTTGCTTTTGCTTTTGCTAAAATATTATTCAGATAAAATGTTGCATCTATATCACTTGTAACCGTTTTAGATATTTTGGTTATGATGCGCCCTAATACGTCCGCTTTCGCATAAAATTTTTGCTTTTGCTTGTAATTTATTCTGCAACCATAGAGTTTTGGCATGTAATTGAAAGTATTTCCGTAAGAACACGTCTTTTAGGAACCTTATAATAAACAAAAATATTTTAATTTGCGCTTTACGATTTTCGACACCATTAAAGCCGCTTTAGTGTCACTTAGTACGTTTTGCCTCCTAGAGCCGATCGTTACCGTCGGCTCGACACTCGAGATATTTATAATATCGTTGTAATTAAATATACAAAATTTTACAACTTTGTTGTAATTAAATAAAAAGGCTTTAAATTTAAACTGTAAGTTTTGTAACATCTAGTGTCGTCTTGTGTTAGCGATCACGTACGCAATGGTTTGCATTAAGCAACTTTTTTGACAGATATGTAAAAGCAGTGTTACATAAGTCAATCCTTTAATAATTATAGCCAACATAACCGTTAGTAAGAATAAAAATTTTGAATCGCCTTCTGTAAATTTGCTCTAGTTCTCTCACTCCTGAAGAGTCCCAAAAGGACGAAACAGCTGTCAAGTGATTCTCAGTGTTTGTTTGCTATTGTACAATCTCTTGCAAATTTACAGCAAGCGATTCGAGATTTTTATTTTTGCTAACGATTATGTTGGCTATAATTATCGAAAAATCGACTTATGTAACTATTTTTACATATCTATCGACAAAGTTGCTTAATGCGAACCATTGCGTACGTGATTGCTAACACAAGTTGACACTAGATGTTGCAAAACTTACAGATTAAGTATGATGTACCCTCCAGTAGGGAATATAGTTGACAGCACGCATTTGTACAATAGTGAACTTACACTCGAGTTCTCTCACTCCTGAAGAGTCCCAAAAGGACGAAACAGCTGTCAAGTGATTTTCAGTGTTTGTTTGCTATTGTACAATCTCTTGCGTATTTACAGCAGGCGATTTGAGAATTTTATTTTTGCTAACGCTTATATTGGCTATAATTATCGAAGGATCCACTTATGTAACTGCTTTTACATATCTGTCGACGAAGTTGTTTAAATTTAAAGTAAATTTTTAAAAACATTACAATTTAGTTTGTGACGAACAAGACTAATCATACGCTTATTGAACATGTAAATTTGAATTAACGTATGTAAAATTCTAAACAATATTTTTGTAAGCTAAGTAAATGTCGACAGTTAACTGTAAGGACTTGTGTGCGTTAGAGTGCACGGCGCCATCTAAGCGATGGTTTTAATTTTTAAAACACACAAGTCCTTACAGTTAACTGTTGGCATTTACTTAGTTTATACTATTTACACGTGTCCATTTTTAACACGAGATGTCGCAAGACACACATTTTACTAATATTTTTTGTGTTCTAGGTTAGTTAAAAATTAGTAATATTAGAATCACGTGGTCGATAAGATTTAATTGTAGATTCTTGTGGCGATCTTTATTATCATTGTTTACTTTTTACGATATTTATTCTTGATTATGTATTAAATTATAATTATAATTAGATGTAATATATGTCAATTTTACATTGTCACAAGTCTTTTTAATACATTTTGTGTGCGTTTTGATAACTTTTCAGATCAAAATATCTCATTAATGATCATAGAATAAAATAGAATATTATTTGAGTGTATGTAACATGGAACAAAACAAATTTTAAACGAGGTTCCTTTTGTCGAAGTAATTACTTATGTCAAAGTGCGATAGGTGGCGCTTTAGTAAAACTAGTTGCTATTCTGGTTGTTGATTTGCATTAATATGTTCGCTTTCGCATAAAGTTTTCGCTTTTGCTTGTTAAATTTTACTGAAAATATTTTTTAGAAAGGTTGCACCTATATCACTTGTAACCTTTCTATATATTTTGGTTGTGATGCGTCCTAATACGTCCACTTTCGCATAAATTTTTGCTTTTGCTTATCGTTTTGTGTTAAAAATGTTATTTAGACACAAAAAATTGGGACACAAATATTTTCGGCAACTATAGAGTTTTGGGCTTTTTTTATAAATTGTTTTTCCTTTAGATTCAAGTATTTATTGTACAGTCCTCGCAAAGTTAAAATTTGCGTGTAGAACGCATTGTGCTGGTGAAAATTTAAATGTTTGGGTTTGAAGTTAGATAAAAGGGTAATTACCCCGTTTTGCTAGACGCCGTTTAAATAATCTTTATTCGGAAATATTATGTTGTGTTTAAGTAACTGGGAATTTAGTATCCTCATTAAGTATTTGCTCAACTTTGCATTAATCTACTTAGGTAGTTTATGCCTTATTGCCATGACTGCTATTACAGCATGTAATAGGAAGAAGAGCACGTCTATTAAGAACCTTGTAACAAAAAGAATTATTTTAATTTTCGCTTGACGACTTCCGACATCATTCCGAGCTGCTTAAGGTGTCACTTAGTACGTTTCTCTTTCTACGGCTCATTGTTACCGTCGGCTCGACACTCGAGGTATTTATAATAACGTTGTAACTAAATAAACAAAATTTAAAAACTTTGCTGAAACTAAATAAAAAACTTTAAATTGAAAGTAAATTTTATAGACATTACAATTTATTTTTGTGACAAACTCTTATTGAACATGTAAATTTGAATTAACGTATGTAAAGTTCTAAACAATATTTTTTGTAAAAATTAGTTTTTCCATAGGTGCTAAAGGATTGTTGATATTAATGTGATCAATTGGTACACTATAATCCTTTAAAAAATTTTATTCAATAAATAATACTACCGGTTTCGATTATGATGATTATTTTTGTTTGATTGCAACTACAATGTCTTAGTTTTAGTTAATTTTTAATACTTGAAAATGATAACACGTGCTATCGAAACCGGTAGTATTATTTATTGAATAAAAGATTTTTAAAGGATTATAGTGTACCAATTGATCACATTAATATTTTTTGTGTTCTAGGTTAGTTAAAAATTAGTAAATTTGGGATCACGTGGTCGATAAGATTTAATTGTAGATTCTTGTGGCAATCTTTATTATCATTGTTTACTTTTACGATATTTATTTTTGATTACGTATTACATTATAATTATAACTAGATGTAATATATGTCAATTTCACATTGTCACAAGCCTTTTTAATACATTTTGTGTGCGTTTTGAAAACTTTTCAAAACAAAATACCTCATTAATGATCATAGAATAAAATAGAATATTATCTGAGTTTATGTAACATGGAACAAAACAAACTTTTAAACGAGTCCTCCGAATGCATACAATAGGTTTTTTTTGTCGGAATAATTACTTATGCAAAGTGCGATAGGCGGCGCTTTAGTAAAGCTATTAATAATCTTATACGTAACTTATTAAAAAAGGTCACAACAATATTTAGTTTACCTCTAATGATGTGAAAACCAACAGTTCCTATAATTTTCAAGAAAGATAATGCAAGGTACCACTTTAAGGTCGCCATCACCTACAGTATTCTCTCGGAACATTTTCGCCTTCTATAAGGGGTTCAAACGTTTTTAATACGGTTCTGTGTAACTTTAGTTGTTATTCTGGTTGTTGATTCGCATTAATATGTTCGCTTTCGTATAAAGTTTTTGCTTTTGCTTGTTAAATTTTACTGAAAATATTATTTACAAAAGTTTGCACCTATATCACTTGTAACCTTTCTAGATATTTTGGTTGTGATGAGTTCTAATACGTCCACTTTTGCATAAAATTTTTGATTTTGTTTATCGTTTTGTGTTAAAATTGTTATTTAAACACAAAAATTGGACACAAATATTATCGGCAACTACAGAGTTTTGGGCTTTTCTTATAAATTCTTATTCGTTTAGATTTAAGTGTTTATTGTTTAGTCCTAACAAACTTAAAATTTGCGCGTAGAACGCATTGTGGTGGTGAAAATTTAAGTGTTTGCGTTTGAAGGGTAGTTACCCCGTTTCGCTAGACCCGGTTTAAATAACCTTTATTCAAAAATATTGTGTTGTGTTGAAAGTAACTGGGAATTTAGTATTCTCACAAAGTATTCGCTCAACTTTACATCAATCTACTTAGGTAGAGCACGTCTATTAAGCACCTTGTAAGTAAAACAATTATTTCAATTTTTTCTTGACGATTTCCGACACTATTTAGGAACGCTTCGAGTGTCGCTTAGTACATTTCGCTTCCTGCCGCCCATCGTTACCGTCGGCTCGACACTCAAGGTAATTACAATATCGTTGTAATTAAATAAACAAAATTTGAAAATTTTGGTGGAATTAAATAAAAAGGTTTTAATTTAGAGTAAATTTTAATAGACATTACAATTTATTTTGTGACGAACAAGACCAATCATACTCTTATTGAATATGTAAATTTGAATTAACGTAATGTAATTCTAAACAATATTTTTTTGTGTTCTAGGTTAGTTAAACATTAGTTAATTTGGGATTACGTGGTCGATAAGATTTAATTGTAGATTCTTGTGCTAATCTTTATTATCATTGTTTACTTTTTACGGTATTTATTCTTGATTATGTTTTAAAAATATCTTAAATTCTACTTAAAAAATTACAAATTTGATTTCTGGTGATACAATTAAATTTTCTTTTTAATCGAAGTAGTCACTTCTCTCGATTAAAAAAAAATGAAGGGGTTGCTGCCCCTTCAAAGGAGTTCACGGCAAGGTCACGTTAACAAATTTTATATTAACAACAAACACTGACGTGTTTCGGCATTTTCATAAAAAGGAATAATAACGTTAAAAATTAATTTATTTGATACTTATGCCGCTCACTGTATAATTGTTTCGATTGAGGTTTCGAATTAATTTATTGTTTTTATTAATTTTTTAGTAAGTGTTTTTATCATTAAGTATATATTTTTGTTTTGTGTTGTTTATGTTGTTTTTTTAGTACAAGTTGTATATTTAATTTTAGTCAATTATTGTTTCATTTATTTATTCGTTTGTGTAATTTTTTTATTTCACTCTCATTATTTTTTTTTATATTAATTGTTTATATTCCAATATTTTTGCAACAACGTCTGTGTTAAATTAAGTTAAATTTTGAACCCAATTATCAATACTTTCTTTATCTCTACGTTTTTTTTTAAATTTAATTATTAGAGATATTTTTCAATTAACATAATTTTTTTATGTTATTTAATGTTATTTTTGGTGCAGTTTATTTTACTTATTCAAATAAACATTTGTAAATTGAGGTTGTCCTAGTCGAAAAATTTCTTGTATTTCAAAATTTTCCTGTGTTTTACTGTAAAAACTCACCCTGTAGCATATACAGGTTTCTAAATGTTAAATCTGCAAAATTTGTGAAAATCCATTTATAAGAGTATTTTCTTTGAATTAAAAAAGAAACAATATTGCATGTTGAGATTATAAATACATTAAAGTCGGCAGATGACGAACATTAATAAAATTAAAATCTTCATTGAGTGCAGTTGTACTTAAAAGTTAAAAGATGAGACATTAAGTGAAACAAGGTAAAAGATAGATAGAAGCAGTCGATTGCTCGTGAGAGACGGTTGAGTTCTTATGCTTGGGTGGTTATATAGAAGTATAGCAAACAATTACGTAGTAAATAAAATTAAAATGTTATAACAATAAAATTATGTAGAATGAATTCAATTAATTTCAAAAATAGCAGCGTTGACGCAGCAAGCGTTGTAGTAGCCAGCGTTGTACGCAAATTAAAATTCGTCAAGTGAAAAATTTGAAACTAAAATGGGCAAGAATAACGAATCCAAGAATGGGGTAATTTTAAAAAACAAAGAACATATCGTCCAGAAATTATGTAAAATTTACACATATCGGCCAAGATAATAGACAGAATGTGGTAAAAAAGGTTAACATCCAGCGCATCAAATATTAGTTTTCTATAATTAATTTGTATTGTATACACACTTAACAAATAATTTAATTAGATTTGGTTACATATTTAGTTTGAAACGTGCACGCAACATAATAGTCTCGTTAATTAATTTAATTTATGTTATGCTCTTTATACAATGTTAAAAACTTGTTATTATATAAATCCAATCATTTTGTTTAAAACAGAAATTAAGACCCTGAGATCAATCATAAGAAAGCTAAAGTCTCAAATTGTATAAATCAAATTTTTAAGAATAAAATTTTATTTATTTTAGAATAATAAACTACTTTCTATCCTACTTTTTAACTAAAATGTTAATTTTTTTTTAAATCGCAAGGGCGTATTTTTGTTTTATTTTTCCATTTTTGTTTTATTTACAAGTGGGAAACTTGGGTTACCGTGCTATTAGCCTCTCTCTAACAAGAAATAATATTTTAACGCTAAACTATAAAAGGTGTGCGAAACTTTGAATCGCCCTGTTAAGCGAAAATAATATTGCGTTTTGGAAAAAAAACAGTTCAAACAAAACCTATGGACAATAGAATTTCCAACAATTTTTTTTCCTTAACTTTTTTTGTAATATTGATGTTGGTGGAGATATTGTTACAATAATTAGTGTCACGTGATTGTTATATCTCAGTAATTACTTAGCGGATGAAAAAATAATTAAAACAAAAGTTGTGTATAATTAAATAATAAACAACTTTTATTTAAAACAAAATTAATAAAATAAATATTTTTCTAAAAATTTCAAAATTCTAAACTTATTTCATAAGGTGTAGAGTAAAAATATTACCGAAGAACAAAAGAAAGAAGTGAAAAAAGAAAATCATAGGATTGGATGAAACAAGTGTATCTTGTATTAAATTTTAATTTAATTTAAAAATAAAAACATTAAAAAACATACCAAAGTTTACAATTGGTGTATATTTTCTGTTTTTATTTTGTAATTAAAGTGACTAATACGATTTTTGTGGCAAATTTTAATCACGAAGTGACCGAAAAATTTAAAATATTTATTTTATCAAAAACCGGGGTGACGTAAAATGCATAACTGCTGAATTTGAATTTACAGGAGGGGGGACTGGGTGTCCGTACCAGTTTTCTCCACCAGAACTAACATTTTAACGCTAAACCAAAAATGTACAAAAACAACCAACAGAGGAGGATTTTTACACTTGTTTAACTTGTCAACGTAGAAGTGAGGAGTTAGCTAAACGGCGGTAACATAAATATAAGATTTTCAAAGAAAAAAATTTATAAAATTATTTATTATATTTTCTTAACATCTACCTTATATATTTATTTAAAATTTACTTAGCGTATTCTTTAATAATGACTAACAGTTGTATAATTCTCCCCGGCTAGGTAATCGGGGTAACATAAATATAGTATTTTCAGAATGGTGAAAAATATAAATATATCTTATATTTCTATTTAAATTATTTTCTTTACATTTATCTAAAATATTTAAATAATTTTTTGTGATAAGAATTTATTTAGTATTAATTTATTTAATAAAAATTAATTATTCTTGACTATTTTACAAAATCATCCAAAATTATTAATTAAAGTAAAAAAATACTTACACCGAATTAATTACATATACTTATATCTAAAATTCTATCTTTGTCTAATAAATGAATGAATCGCATAAATTGTAACTTATAAAAAAATGCGGAAAAGGTAAACAAATCTGAACTAAATAGAAGATGTAAAAGAAGGTTAAGAAAATAAAAGAAATTGCCAAGGCAATGGAAAAGAGGGTAGATACAAAAAAATACAAAAATAAGAAAAATGAAAGGAATAAAAATAGCAAAAAAGTTATGAATCTAAGAGGGTGGTTGAAAAGAGGAAAAAAATATAAAGTACGCAATAAGAGAATATTTTACCTAAGTAGAAAATGAAAGAAGGGAAAAAAGGAATGGATAGAATTGGATGAAACAAGTATATCTTGTATTAAATTATAATTAGTTTAATTCTGAGCTACTTTAAAAATAAAAACAGTTTTAAAATTAAAAATTATTTTCTAATTCGAGTGACAAGAAACAATTTTTGGGCCAAATTTTAATCACTTGGTATCGAAAAAATCTAAAATATTAATTTTTTTAAATAATTTGCTTTTAACCATCTAACCACAATCGAAAGTAGGGGTTTTCTAAAGACCTGCCATGTTTGTTCACAGAATAGTGTGCATAATTTGGTTTTTGTTTCGCTTTTAAATTAGAGGAAGGGGACTGTGTGTCCGTATCACTATCTTTCCCCACTAAAAATAACCAGAAGTGGAAATAGATATTACAATGTTCTTCTGCATTTCATGATTCAGAATTAATAATTAAAAGTGGTCCCACGATGTTTCTCATGTAAATAAACAAAAAATTTTGTAAATGTGTAGAAATCGGTGGTGATCGGTAAGATTATTGCAGCTCTTAGGAATTTGACGTAAATTATTCATGTTTCCGTGTTAAAATTAATTAGTAATGATTCTCCAGCAGTTTTAAAAGTAGAAATTAGATTCCTAGATTAAAACAATTAGGTAATTGTCTAGGTCATTAGACATTTAACTAAATACAACAATGTGCGTATGTGAGACTAGGTGTTTCTAATGTAAAAGTAACGTGGAAACATAAGTAAATAAAAAAACAGTCCGCGATAAAAAAATAAAATTTAGAGTAAATTAATACGAGTGCACCGAATAAAATTAAACGTTTAAATAATTAAATCAAATCAGCTGTTCGTTAAAGTTGTAAAAATTAAGTGCTGTGCCACAAACTATCGCTAAAAAGCTAAGGGTTTAAAAAGATGGCAGCAATTTGCGGATTAAGACCATCAAAACCCAGGTCGAATCGAGATAACCTACAAAAGTGTAAGACAACATAATGACATAGGTTAGTTGTTTATTTGTATTAGCTTTAGTTTAGTTTTAGTCCATTTTGTCGCACACATCTAAACACTTATTAAAGTTTCGAAATTCGTTGCGGAATGTGAGAACCACGTGCTAGCGAAATTTAAAAGCGTTGTTGCACGATTTAAATATAAAAAACGAATTTTCTATTATTTTGTGTGTGTGTAAATAAAGAATTTTATTTGATGGTAACATCGTGAGAATTCGTTTAGAGTGATATTTCAAAAAGAGATAAAGAATTATTATTCCTAGTAAAGTGCAGAGAAAAATTAAAAAGTTAAACTAAGCACATACTAAATTTACTCGTTACAAAAGGCACCCCTGAGAGATTAGAGTCGAATTAGTTGTATGATTTGAAGGTGAAAGTTAATAGTAAAATTTTAAATTAATTTTTATAAAGATTACACCCACATTTTATCTCATTGTATAAATATATTTGTTAAGTTCAAACAATGAGGTTTGTTAGATCGGTAATCCGTGAAAAACTAGTTTGGATAAAGTAGTTGTTTCCCGGCGACCTTTGCTAAATATATTACAAGCTCTAATCATTGAACCAAAACTAGGTTAGTTGATATTAAGCGAAGAGACCAACACAAATAAATACTTGAAACAGAGTTAAATAGTAAATAAACAGTCGTTCACACACACAGAATGCACGGCTATTATATGTCGGGTACACAATGTGATAACATGTACCAACTAAAAATAATTATAAAATTATAGCCGGGAAATACGTTCCGTTAATTTCGAAAGGCTTTATAAATTCGCGTTCTTATAACTAAAATTATATTAATACGTCAATGACCCCAAATAAATACTAAGCGTACAACCGGTACTAGCGTATGATTTAGTACCGATATATTTGGCATGGGAAAACAAAGATAAAGCTTATTACTAGGACTTAACTTGTGTATTATGTAGAAGCTTTAGAAGTTGCGCACCACCAGCTGCTTATCCAACAATGTCGACAGTTCCATACGTTTCAAACGTTACATGTGACAGAATTGTTTTGCAAATAATTGATTTATAGGCCAATTTGTATTGGCAGCTGTGTTTGCCCTAATGCGTTTGAATATGCATTCTTGTGTTGAACAGTCTTTTTGGGGATTTTAGTTGTTTGGAGTTGCCGGTTTCGATGGTTTATCCTCGTTTTTTCACAAAAGTTACACTTCATTTCCGATTTACTGCCCGTTGCAAAAAGGTGAACATGGAAAATGCTGTCTAAAAATTGAACAATTAGACATGTGCTTTGTAATATCGATTGAAGTAAAATCATTCCATTCTAGTTAGGGAATAAGTCTTCAACTACTGTTCCTGTGTAAGTATTATTTAGTTACTTTCCTTGATTTAAAAAAAATATTTGCTCTTACGGGTTCTATTAATTGCAGGCACCTCTTTTTTTGGTGTTTTTTTAGACGTACTCCGTCTTAATTAGTCAATGGATATTTAATTATAGTTATGCTGGCAAGGATAATAATCCGAAAATTATAAAATATCGAAGTGGATACGGAAGCTGTTATCTCTGCCGATTAACTGTTGAACACTGAAGACTTCCTAGTTACACGAGCTAAGTTAATTTTTTATGCATGTCATTCATAAATTTTGTTGCGTCTTATGTATACCTACCGTGGTCGTGAATTTAACAACATACATTTTTGGGCGCTTATAAATAACTTTGTAAACTCAAAAGACTTTTTAAAGTGCTTGATCAATGTTTGGCCTTTTTTAATCTATCTAAATAATCGACCAAGGTCCGGTACCCTTCGTAATTGTTGTTAGATAGATTTTGAACAATATTTGTCGCGTGAATGACTTGCAGGGATTCATCGGTGTTATCGACTGTCAAATACGCTAACCTATTTGAGGCGTTTGTGCCTCAAATTTATATTCGTGTTTTAACTCGCTCTCGTGAATTATTATTATTTGATAACTATATGTTCAATTCATTCTAATTGATATGATCTACTGTTGTGTCTGTGTGTGCTATTTGAATTCTAGTCGCTATAACAATATACATATTTTTATGCACGTACCGTTTGTTTCTGTTTCTACGAGTTTCTAGTGGCTCTAGATATTTTTTATACGTAATCCTAGATGGCGCTTTATACATTTTTCTAGCAGTGTAAAGGCTTTCATTTTAAACGGTTTTCAATTATCCCACGACTACTTTCCACTAAGAAGAGCTGTTGGTAGGTAACCTAGCACTGTTATATATTTATTTTAGTTTGTTTACAAATAAACGGTAACATACTTTAGGCACAAACAGAAGGATTCGGTCGTTTTACATCCTCTTGTAGAAGAGTGACAGCTGTGCAGTAACAATCTCAACAAACAAACGAATTTACCCAGAAGGCTACAAACTGGTCAAAGACAAGTTTCACCTGGCATTTATTTTCTATTCGCATAGACGAAAGTTCTTGTGCATATAATTGTGTTCCATAAAGTTTTTGCACCGTTTACTAAAGTAGGCACCTTAAAAGAACTTTATCATAACCCATTTGGCTGTAAAAATATCGTTAAAAAAAATAGGAACATATACTTACGGCGGATTTAGAATATGTCGCGTAGCTGATTGAAGAGATCGTCGTTAAATTACATCGTTAACTTACTATAGGAATAATCGATTTTATATTTCCCAAATATTTAGCGAAAACTTGTGCCCAAACGATCAATGGCAAGAAAAGTTTATGAGAAAATGTCTGCGTATCCGCTTGCGAAAGCTGGTCTATTAGGAAAATTTGCAAAAAAATCGCGTGGGAGAATTAAAATTTGTCGTAACATACGTTTAGTGTGCTAATGAGACATAATAACGTAACACTATAATTGACAGTGGGGAATTATTTGAGATTTGTTTTATTTGTGTACAAGAAAGTGGAAGGGGGGTATAGGTAATCGGGGGTAATATAAAGAGTTGAAAAAATATTTATTTATGTATCAAGGCACTAAAGTTTGATTTTTATGACAAATGTGTTTTAGTTGCAGAGGCGATAGCCGAAGTAAATAAACCACGTGAGTCATGAAATAGACTTTAGTGCCGGGTACATATTATATTTTTTCCAAAATCCTAAAATTTGAACAAAATCTGACAATTTTAGAATGTTCTTTAAGTAGCAAATGTGATCAGCTGTTTTCTTTTTTACGTCAAATGTTTTTACCGCGCAAGCGCGATTCTACAATTTACGTACATTTTACACACTCTACCGGCGAAAACGTAAACTTAAAAATCGTAGTATAATGAATTACTTTAGTGCCGATTTTTTTGTATTTTAGAACGATTTCGAAAAAATATATTTTTTACAATAGTTTTGATCAATTATTTCAAGTATTTTTTAAATATATACAAGGTGTCCCACCGGGAACGCTATCGATAGATTATAAAAAAACTGTACATGGGAAAAATTTGAAAATATGGTAGTATACTAACATCGACGGGGGCAGTTCCGTTAAAATATTTTCAAGATAGTGACACTTTTGGTTATACCGAAAGTAGGTGCCAAGTTGCTTATTTTAAATGGAATATCCTATATTTTATTCTATTTTTGGATTTTGTACAAAATTATAGACACATTTTGTGTATAATGTCCTATACCTAAGTCTAACTGTTTTGGACTTATTTTAAATTTTATGTCAAAAATGACGTTTTCAGGCCTAAACAAAGTTACAAAATTATCCTATACTAATGCCTTTATTATTTAATTGGAATAGGATTTCTTGTAGCAGGGGACCTATTTTAGTGGGCTATGTCGATATTTTGATAATAAATTAATACAGGTCGATCAAAAAAAAGTATTAAAATTAAATTCAAAAACACGCCAAAAGTCATTTTTTTTTTAAATTCAAGCACCATGTTTTTATAATTTTATCTTATTTAGCATCAAAAATAAGGCTGACTTTGTACAAGGTTGTCTATTTAAAAAATTCATGGTTTTCGAAATATTGGCAATTTAACATTATTTTTTTGTTGCACAAATGCTATTGATTTCTTTAAATATGAATGGTTATTCCTAGTTGGCCATGATGGCGTTAGAAAACAATCATCTGTTAAGGATATGTCTAACTGTATGTATCAAACTAAGAAATGCCAACAGTTAACTGTACCGAGTGTGAGTGTTAAAGTGCATCTAGTTATCAAAGCGATAACTTATTATGCTTGAAACACACGTGTGTCGATAAAGCCAAGTAATTACTTGTACAGTATTACACACGCAACGAAAGAACACCTGGATTTATCGACACACGTGTGTTTCAAGCATTTAAAGTTATCGCTTTGGTAACGATATGCACTTTAACACTCACAGTCGGTACAGTTAACTGTAACACATGTTCTTAATATAACTTTATCACCTTGTCCATAAATAATAAATAAATTTAAGTAATCTTCGTTTGTATAATTTAAGCGTCCCGGCATGATTATTGAAAATTTTTAACAGTTTGACATATCCTTGACAGATGATTGTTTTCTAACGCCATCATGGCCAACTAGGAATAACCATTCATATTAAAAGAAAATAGCATTTGTGCAACAAAAAAGTTAAATTGCCAATATTTCGAAAACCATGAATTTTTTTAATAGACAACTTTGTACAAAGTCAACCTAATTTTATGCTAAATAAAATAAAGCTATAAAAACATGGTGCTTGCATTTTAAAAAATGACTTTTGACGTGTTTTTGAATTTAATTTTAATCCTTTTTTTTATCGCCCTGTATTAATTTATTATCAAAATATCGACATAGCCCACTAAAATAAGTCCCCTGCTACAAGGACACCTATTTCAATTAAATAATAAAGGCATTAGTATAGGAAAATTTTATAATTTTGTTTAGGCCTGAAAACGTCATTTTTGACATAAAATTTAAAATAAGTCCAAAACAGTTAGACTTAGGTATAGGACATTCTCAAAATGTGTCTAGAATTTTGGGCAAAATTCAAAAATAGAATAATATATAGGTGTTCCATTTAAAATAAGCAAGTTGACACATACTTTCGGTATAACCGGACGTGTCACCATCTTGAAAATATTTTAGCGGAACTGCCCCCGTCGATGTTAGTATACTACCAAATTTTCAAATTTTTCCCATGTACAGTTTTTCTATAATTTATCGATGGCGTTCCCGGTGGGACACCCTGTATTTAAAACATTTACTTAACATATTTTTTATTGGTAACTAACAGTTTCAAAAATTTAAATTTAAAATTAATTTATTAAATAAAAACAAATTATTCTTGACTATTTTACATTAATTTAATTATTAAAATAAAAAGTACGAATATAAAATTAATTACGTATACTTATATCTAAAGTTCTATCTTTGTCGGAAAACTAAATGCATGGCATAAATCGTAACTCACCAGAATTGAAACGAAAATGATAAATGAAAGACTTTTTGCGAGTTCAACTTGACGTGGTATATTTCAGATATTTATTTAATAAAATACAAAGTTCCAAATGTTTTAATTAAATGCGAAGATTCGTCTTACATTTTAATATTTTCCAAAAAAAAAGAGAAATCATTTCGGCTTATCTTAATTTAACGCTTAAAATCGTTAAATTAAGTTGCGTTTCCATAGCAGTGATGTCGTGTTTTATCAATTCAAAGTTTATCCAATCATTAATTATACATAATTTCTTAAAATTTAATTAACTCCTTTTGGTTTGATAAATGGTTTTCGACGCTTTTTAAAATAAGGAAGAATAATAAGAGATAGTCGTCGTTCATAAACGGTTCCCTTTTAAAGTTTTATTCAGAATATGACAAATGATGTCAGCCATAATGTATTCAATATTCATTTGTCAGGAACCGAGTGTTTTTGAAGGTTTGTAATAATCGGAAATTGCTGCCAACCACACTCAACCTTAACACTATAATTTTAGTTTGTTGCAGAAACTTCCAACCATAGAGAGATAATAAAAGACTTATTAGCCGGTGTAAAATATTGGCGGAGATTTAAGATACCGGGGAAATGCCGGAAAACTTTAACTCGGAAATTAAGTAACAAAACACGTTGTAAAAGTGCTTTTTGCTTAAAAGCCTTAACTTGCGCAATTATTTAGAGCCCGTAGAGCCTCATTATCAAACTTATTGATGAAGTAATTACTAGGGCAAAAGCTGCATTAACGGAAGTTATTTGCGACACAAAGGGTAACCGGGTCAAGCGCCACAATTATTAATAATTTTATGCTAATGGATTAAATTGAAAATGCCATCAAGCACTTTATAAAAAAAAATCTCATTTTTTACGCAACGCCCACCAAAAATAAAGTTCGGGAATTTATCAAAAACTCGGAACAAATAACCGTCGAAATATTCAAAGTTTTCTCAACTTTAGTAACTTCGGAATTGCAACATTTTTATTTTTCTATACGCTTAAGATGGAATAACGAAACAACATAACGTATTGATGAGTTTACTGACCGTTCGATGATATAATCTATTTTTTTTTGTTGTTTTAAAGCGCCAAGTTAAAGTAGCAAAATGTGCAAGCCAGAAGGGATTATCTTATTTCCTCTTCTTCCGCTAAAATGACATTTTCAGTTGTTCATCCGGAACCGGAAACGCATCTCGTTCTTTGTCTTCAAGACAGATTCAATAATTTATTTTGTCAAAGCCGTTTTCTCAGAGTTTTAATCGATTTCCAAAATTATATTTCCTTCACTTTTTAGAAGATTTATCTTTTGTTACTAATTCTATTGTTATGTGCTTTGCTCTAGTTTACTATCTGTTGCAAATGAATTTAGATAGACGTATATTGTTGAAACGTGTCTATTATTTAGTATTGAGCTGTTTAGACTAAACACATATAAATATTAGTTTGTATATTTTATTTTAAGACTGACGTCGCTAGTAAGTGATATAAGTATATAACTATTTATTTTCTTAATTCTAAGTGCATTTTATATACTGTCACATTGTTCAATTACATAAATTACGAGTAATTTATGAGCTTTGGAATAATATATTTTAATTTCTCTGTTGAATCCTGTTACATGCAAAAAAAGAAGTTAACGACAATTTTGAATTAAAAACTTAATATAGATAGAGGTTTACACGGTAGCTAAGCAGAAAGAGGTAGTTTGCAAGATAATTTGCCTTTGTCAAATGAAATGGTCGTAGTAAATTAGTCAATATCAATCGGAGAGGGCGCCAAACAAGGTCACGACGTTTAATAGCTTCCAGCCCTTGTTTACCGAATGCCAGTTCAGAAAGGTACTATTTAATTGACTTACCTTAAAAAATTACTGTCGCTAATCTGTAAAAGTTAACAAACACAAAAACAAAATCAATTGTAAATTAACAAGGCTCTTTACAAAGTTAACAAGATTTAAAACGCCATAAAAACAATAACAACAAAACTACTAAATATACCGGGTAAATACGTGTTTGACATTAGTAAACAGAAATCTAATTGATAACGTGATTGATAATTTTTACTTATCTAATAATACTAAACGATATCCGTGTTATATTCGTACGAATTAAAACAAATCAAATCGAACGTAATAAAATTTGACCTTACGCGTCTTGCATTAAAATATTGAATTTACACTCACAAAATGTTTACTTAATGAATAATAACGCGCTGAAAGTTAATACTAAAAATTAATCACATTAAAACAAATAATGAAAACATGCGTATAAGTACGAAAACCCACCTGGACAGTTTAAAATTTTAAGGATTTTCAAGCTTTTCATAATTTCCATATTGTACACATATTCATTGAAATGAAGTACATAAATACTTAGAAGACGATAAAATCGAAGACGAAAAATCAAATCAAAATAATTTTTATAATAAACGCCAAGATGCCATGGTTGTTACCATATTTTTTTTTAATTAACGTCAGAAACCAGCACGTTGTTACAATAATTTTTTTTGGTAGAGTCTACACTGAGTAGGAACCACATTACGCGAGAACTGGGCCCAAACTTGAAATTCCAATAACTTTTTATTTTGGCATGAAAAACTACTACAATCCGCAATTGCAAAGCGGAGAGAAACACCCCTATCTAAGTTTTAACGCGCATTTCATACGCGCATGTTGCACACACAAGTGAATTCTGCGATTTCAGAACTCAAACTCTCTAAAAAAATGTTTTTCTTATAAAGCTGATGCATAATATCCAGACAACAAAATCACAAAATACGTCTGGGAAAAGACAAAAATATGCAAATTCAACGCAATTTAATAATGCGTAATCGACTTATCGATAATTTTAAAAAGAAAAAATTATAACAAAGGTTAGAATGTGTTTAGTAGAAATTTACGCTTTTTAGTGTGTTTTAGCCCCCCCCCCCCCTTCCATACTGTTGAAAATTATTCAAATTTTAGTTTTTAAAATATTTGAATTATAAGCAGTTTATGAGCAGTCAGAATATCGTAGTTCTGATTTTTGAGCTACACCTTTCTGGATCCCTGCATTTCGCAGTCGCAGTCAAGTACTCTAAAAATCGGTTTTATAAAAAAATCGTTTTGCAGGAATATAAGCACTTAAATTACTCCAACTCAAATTTTTGAGCACCACTAGTAATAGGTGTCAAGAGAGAAGTACTTTAAAAATCGGTCAAATCGGGAAATGCTTTTGAATAGACAACGCCTGT
Organism: Abscondita cerata; assembly: GCA_030710515.1. Lineage (NCBI taxonomy): Eukaryota > Metazoa > Arthropoda > Insecta > Coleoptera > Lampyridae > Abscondita > Abscondita cerata. The sequence continues at coordinate 167,507 of JALBCR010003391.1, read as the reverse complement.
TCGAGAGATTGTTGCATTTTGTAAGCGTAGTCTATACAGTACGTCAAATGAAAAAATTCTTAGTGATTTATGAGAAGTCGAACTACCGTTAAGGCGATGAGACACACAGCGGTTTGTGTCGACTTGGCCGCCTACACTGCTGCCGCTTGCTCATTTTAAATCTTTAATTTTAAAGAAAATTTGATTAGGTAGCTGCGTTTGAGAAAAGAAAAGTTCGGATAAACTGACGTGTGTCAGTGCTCATGCAAAACAATGTAAATACGCGCCGTGTCAGTAATAAAATCGAGCGTGTTGCTTACACTAGACGGCGCGTCAAGACGGTTTTTCATGCGCTCGGTGGTAATATCGGCGTGTGTGTTTTGCGTCGTTTGAAAATACCTGCGAATGCTGTCGAGCCGACAGCCGAGTCAACACAAACAGCTGCGTGTATCATCGCCCTTAGTGTGCACCTTCCATTCCAACTCTTTCGCTTCAACAAGCGACATTGACCGACATCCTTGTCCTAATGTAAATACCAGCAAAACACCATGTATAAATACACGTCAAACATAATATCATTACATACTTTCTTTTGTTTTGAGATCTTTTTCTAAATACAAATAACGTACTGCAAGCCACCACTTATACATAACACCAAACTTTAGCCAATTCACCAAAACTTGGCCAAACCAACAAAAATGACCACACTCCAAAATTAAGCTTATTTTTTAATGCTAACCTAAAAATAAAATAATTTAAAAAATTTACTGTATCAATCTCAACCTTACCCTGATGGAAACTACTACTTATGTTCATTGCTAATGTACCGGGTGGCCAACTAAGAATGGACGCCGGCTATATCTCGGGAATCATAAATCTGACAACATTTAAAAAAAAATTTTAATAGATAAATCGGCTACGAGAAATCGCGGGAAATTATTTTCAAGTTTGTATGATGTCCGCTAGGGGGCAAAACTGTTATGGCCGATCATATAATTGGTTCTTTCTCCAAAAATTGGCAAATATAAATATGTTTTAAATGTTGCCGTAGTAAACACTGCAAAATTTCTAATATTTTTTGTTTAGGGTATTTTACTCTGTCTTAGAAAATGTAGTGGTGGGGAAACGTCAAACATGTTTTCATTTAAATGCAAATAACTCCCGTATAAGTTAACGGAATTAAACAAACTAGGTATCGTTTAAAAGAGCTCTTTTTACTTAATAATATGCAGTATAAAGATAGTCCGAATAAATTTTAACGTGATAGCCAGAGTGCACTGTTTAACATTACAACAATTATTGCGCATTATCACGAGATTTTTAAATAGCACCCTATGTATTTTTTTACACAGTTAAATAGAGGACAAAATTTCTAAACAGTCGGCGCAAACCGCAACTTTCTATTTTTTTCAAACCAAAGATATCAATAAAACAAATGTTTGACCGCTGACTATGCAACATCTATTACATATTTTACGTAGAAAATAAATTTAAGATAATTGAAACCATTTAATTAATGCCGCCCTAAATGTTCAAACAGTCGTTCATCGTTTTCGATCCACTTAAGCATCTAAAACCGACAATGTATGCAAAACAGTTTCGCCCCCTAGCGGCTATCTTACAAACGATTTTACGTAGTCGATTTACTTATTACATTTTTTTTTCAATCTTGTCAGATTTATAATTCCCGAGATATAGCCGGCGTCCATTCTTAGTTGACCACCCGGTACATAAAAAAATTATATCAATTTTTTATATTCTGACTGATTTTCTGGGTAATTCTTTTTTTACTTCGATTACGAAACGCAGGGGTGCTTGCAAAGGATAGTGTTCGAAACTTGGTAATATTGTGTCTTCTAAAATCATTGAGTAATTTTACCAAAGATTTTTTGTTTTGACCGATTTTCGGGGTTTTCAGGATTACAAAATGCTTACAGAGGAGTGGTGTTTAAAAATCAGATGTAAAGTATCTTGTTTGCTCATAAATCACTAATGGCGTAATGGAGACGGTTAAAAATTTGTCAAAGTTTTTCTTTCTTGACTACGATGACGAGTGACCGGGAAGTGATAGTCCTCAAAAATCAGATATGAGGTGCTCATAAACCGTATCTCTGACGACAAAAAGTTATAGGACTTTTTAGATTCTACATGAAAATTTTTACAATAATTGTGATATATCTCCCACCCAACGCTCATAAATGACCTTTGAAAATAAACATAGTTTTGAGCGCAAACGCAAAAATGCGTGTTGGGCCGCTATTTTGCGTCGATTATCTTTAAAAATGTTAGCGTGAGCAAAAAAATGTGTAGAAGAAAAATTGTAGAGCAATTCTTTCTCTACAAAATCCATATTAGATACAATATTTTTTGCAATGTATTCATGGTAATATAATGACTTCTTTACTTGTGCATTCTGCACTTTAAGTGCGTTTCCACACCACCCTTGAGATAGATCTCTCAGTGCGTTTCTGCAAAATAGTTCTCTTGAATGGAATTTACACAACTTTAACCATGACAATTAGAACACATTGTAGAGCAGCGCAGGCCAACCTTTACACATCGCTTTCCACCGCTTTTTACAGCCCCAAGATGTGAGCTGCAGAATTGAGGTTGGACCTGGCGTTTATTCATGAGCCCTGGCATTAGAATGTTGTTAGTTTTTCTCCATTTATTTATTTATCTTATGACCACTAATACTTTTTCAAAAATATTTTGTTCAACATGAGAAAGACCGGTTCTACAATTTTGCATCTATATGTTCTTTTGCTCACGCTAATATTTATTGAGATAATCGACGCAAAAGACGGCGCAATGCTCATTTTTGTCTTTTCACTGAAAACTATGCTTATTTTCAAGATTGTTTATGACCGTTGGATGGAAAATGCGTAAAAAAAGTACAAGAAATTTTTTGTGGATAATTTAATGTTGCATCTACTAAAAAAAGAATAAATAGACAAAATTTAAACACATTGTAAATATTAGTGATTACGTACATAAAATATTTTCACAAAATATTTTCAAGATTTTGGTAATAACCGTTTACAATTTGTGACGGTTTTATTTATTTCGAAACCAAAATACGTTGTTGATATTACAAAAATAATTTTCCTAGTAAAAATTCCATTACCAAGATTACATGCATATATATATATATATATATATACCGGTAAAAATCCCCTTTGATACTAAAATTTTATCGTTACACTGGTAAAACTCAAGTAACTAGTTGTTTAAACGATTATAAATGTTATTCTGCGTCTACACCCTTAGATATTTGGTGTGGCTAGTAACTATTCTTTGCTTGTATTTGTATAAGAACAAATCGTTCTATGTAATTTTCATTTTAATATTTTGTTTTGTGCTTTTACCTACATTTTATTATTATCTATCTCACGTTTTTTTTGTGTATTGGAGATCCTTGCAGCTCTGGAGGGTTCACTGCATGTTTTACTAGGTGGCGCCCTATTATTTATCCCTTGAGTGTAAAAGCCTTTAATGTAAAAACTTGTAAGTACACTCACGACCCATCTGCGACTAACAGAGCTGCGGGGCAGATTTTCAACACTGATCAAATTTTATAGTTTGTTTACAAGTAAACCGTAACAAATTATTTCGGAAATCTCAATCAAAATGTGTGATAAATCTATAAATAAATTGTAAACACGAAACCAAGTGTGTATAAGGCAACCCTATCTAAACTAGTATTAAAAAGTGAAAGAATAACACAAGTGATGCTATTAGATTAATAAGAACTAAGATTATTTTAAAAGTTTGAAAATAGTACCACGACCTCAATTAATAATAAATCAACAATGTGCATAATAACACACAATAGTTATAATATGTAAAAGGAGGGAGAGTTTTTGGACCTGAAAATCTTGGATAAGCGAACATTACAGAAAATTAGTATATAAAAACATCTGCTAGTTTTATATGACACATGTTGAAAAATAATCAGATTGGTTCAAAATTCAGTTGTAAGTAACACAATATTTCAGTTCCATAAAACATCGTTAAAAATTCAATAACGTAGCGCATATTCTAAACTTTTGTGTAACTTGACATAGTTACATTTACATTTAAAAGTGTAGAAAGAATTTTGAATGAAAAATCTTGGCTCAGAATCGCTGTTACTATAAATTTAACAAACTAAGTCAGACAATTCAAAGAGGTACTCAACAAGCTACGATCTCAAGTTAATGTGTAAAGTTACGATTTTGTCATCTCCTGTATATTATCATAAATGTATCACAATAACCGAACTTTTACTCTATTTTTTGGAAATTAATTGGTGATTTGGGAAAAATTATCTCATATCAAAATTCGAGTGTCAAACAATAAAAATAGATCTGTCATGAATTTAATCTACTCTACCATATTAATTCATTTATTAAATATTTGATGGTCTACTTTAGTAGAACAAAGTATTTTGTTAAGATACTTATTTAAAGCTGATGGAATTAGATATCGTCATAGAATATCAGCGTAATAGCTGTTTATGTTACCAGTGACGAAACGCATGATTTTCGTGTTCCGTTACGTATAACTTAATGTAAATTAATCTGTTGAAAATTAAAATTCTAATCGAGTATGAGTCAGTTACTATGGTTACCGTTTCCAAAACAAATGTTAGAATGATCTGACAAGTGGCGAGAAATTCTACTTTTCGTAACTGACACCTACCTTGTGGAAGAAAAATGTCATTTTATATGTCAAAATTAGAAAAAATACTTTTACATCAAGCGAGATTCTAGATTCAGGTGCCATCAAAGGTAACTAATGTTTACGTTGAAGACAATTGTTGTTGAAAAAACAGAAAGACGACGTGTGAACTTTTGCGACAAAGAACCAGGTTGGTGCCACGTACAGCATGTAGGAGCAGATAAACCTTTTGTAGATGATTAACTTTTTGTTCATGCTGAAATGGTTGTTTTGGCATAACAGATATTTGCCAATAAACCATTGGCGGCAGTTTTTTGTTTATGGTCAAGTCGAGGAATGTAGAATTGAGTTCCTAGGAAGCATGGTCTCTGTTGATGTGCAGTCGGCTGTCAGGATCGATGTCTCTTTTCTTATTTTGGAACCGCTAATGTAATCCGTTAATTGTTGTACCATAATTATTATTTTTATTATTTATTTTAATTTTAAGACACGTATAGATAAAGGATATAGCAAAACAATTTTTAAACAAATTTTAGCTGGTTGTTCGAACAATCTGCGGGAGGCAAAACCCTTTTTAGTCTAGAATCTGGTTTAGTTTACAAGTTGATTACTTGATTTTTAGTGGACTACTTTCAACTTTTTGTCAGCTATTTGCGCTAATACATAATTCCTTTCTTAATTTTGTACCAAGTGAAGTGGGCTTGATTTTATACCAGTTAGATGACAATGGTCGCACTACTCCGTTTTCTGCGATAATATTAAAGCAGCACGATCGTGGACCGGAAAATGTCTAAATCTTTCATAAACAGTTATCCCTTTGCTTTCTTTCCTCTTTAGTATTGTACTATCAGATTCGGGTATTTATTTACAATATATTATCAGTATCAGGTGTGGTTCGCACTTCCAAGTTACGACTACACACTTTGTAAATTTGTTTGTTAGTCATTAACTTTTGGTTTGTAAAATGGTGTAGAAAATCTGCATCGAGTATAGCATGTCTGTTTGGTCGTGGTCGCCGAATAAATTAGTCATCAATAAATTACCTTACGTATCGATAATTGACGAAAAATCTAATAGAAATTAAGAGCGCATTTACAAATGTTCGAAAGATCTTTTAACTCACATCGATCAAAATATTAAGCGCAAGAATTATGTAGGTAAATTCACAATAATTTAAATAAAATAGTAACTTAAGCATGCACAATATTAAGAGTATATTAAGAACTTCAACTTATTTAACTGCCTATGATTCTGATAAAGAGTAAGTCGGTTCATCTTTCAATAACGGATGAGTAGTAATACAGACACGTAGAAGAGAGGTAAGTCCAGGTGTTAATCATCTATGTCACCAGTTTATCTTTGATTCACACCTTGAATGGACAAGCAGTAGAATAGAATAGAATAACTTACTTTGTTCTTTACATTAAACAAAAGAATTTGGTCACATCATATTATATAAATATAAATGAATAAATAATAACAAAATAAAAAAAATATATAAATTAGAATAAATTATTAACGTGTAATTCATATTTAATTATTTTTGTTTTGTTTGTCCATTCATTCACTTCTCTCCATTATTTCTAACAATATCCTTTTATATCTCTTCCTTCCACTCTCAGTTCATTACGTCCTTCTTCATGTGTTCTATGTTCTGTATCTTTCAATCCTTCCTTTCTTATTATATAACGTGATGTCGCTTTTTGATCTTCCTCTTGCATTTGCGTATCTTGATCTCTTCTCGCTGTTTCTGCTTTCATACTTTTTCCTTCGCTTTTCAATCTTTTATCTCCTCTCTCACATAACCTCCCCTTTTATAGAATAATCTTCTTTGCTTTTACCGTACTTTATTTTTGAGAGTTTATCTCTTTCCAACATTTAAATAATTTTTCAATCTCTTTCTTTATTTCTTTTTTTTCTGATACCGCTCTTTTTCCTGTTTGGACTCTTATCTTTTATATTTTTGCCTCTTCTTATACTATGTATTCTGGCGTTTCCCTTTCTAGTTCTAATATCCAGTTCTTCTCTTGTACACCTTTTAGTACCACCGATTTCTTTGATCCCCAAACCTCTACTCCGTACATCATCGCTTCTTTCAGTGACCTCTCGAATAATCACCGTTTTTTTTTAATCTTTTATAAATATTCTTTCCCCTAGTTCCTCCACTTGTCCGATTATCATGTTTTCGTTCTTTCTAATTTCTTTATTTGTTCACTATCCTTGTTATTTATGATACTGTGTTTTCTCTTTTTTTCTTGTAAATTCCATAATCTTTGTTTTGTTTACAATAGCTTCTAACTTTTTCTCAATCAAGTTTTTATTAACCCTTTCATATTTGCTATCCAAACTATGTGGTCTGCATTCTTCAATATCTATACTTTTTTCTTCTTACCACTATTCCTCCAATCTTTTAAAATCTCCTGTACTTACCGGACATCCTTGTTTTAGTCCTCTTCCTGTCTTAAACTTGTTCTCCATTTCCCCTCCACTCTGGTTCTGTAACTCCTGTCCTTATAAATTTCTTCCACCGCATCTATTATATCATTATCGGCCTCTTTTATTTTCATTCTATCTACAATAATTCTCTTTCTACCTTATTAAACTTCAGCCTTCAGATCTAAATATGTGGCAAACATTTTTCTCCTTTCTTTCCATTCCTGTACTAATTAAACGTTTTAGTACGTATATACAGTCGATAGTACCTCTTTTTTTGAAGCCCATATGTTATCCCGGAATTAATTCTACTTTTCTTTATTGTTGAGGTACTCTTTCCCCTTTTCAAATCCTTTCATATGTTTTTCTCACTCTCTTCCTCATCTTCTCTCCACTACTTTCCCTGTGTCACATCCAAACCTCCCGTTTTACCCATTTTTAATTTTTCTATCGCTTTTTCTTGTTCACTTTTTTCAATTTCTGCCTCTCTGCTTTTCTTCTCTTTTTTTAATTTTTCTTATGTTTTTGCCCGTTTCTCCTAGTAAGTTCTTACAATGTTCCTTCCATTTTTTCTCATTTATTTTTATTTCAATTTTTATTTCTTGTTCTCTTTTCGTTTAAAAACCTCAAGCTTGTTATTCACGAGGTAGTGTTGATATTACATAATTCCCAATTAAGCAACGACAATTAAATAAAATACCTGTTTTTTATTAATTATTCCAATTAAATATTCTCCTTTTGGAAGTTTTACGTGGTAAGATGGCGATAAAATCTAAAGTTTGCAATGGTTATAATAAGTCAAAAAAATTTTACTTACGACTTAGAAAAAGTTGATTAATAAATTTTCAGAAAATATTAAGAACTTGGCATGGGGACCAATTACCAATTAATTAATAATGATACTTATTCATATTTTACCCATTTAAAACTGGAAGTTTGCCTAAACTTTCTGCTTTAAATGACCTTGTAACCAAAATGTAACTTAAATTGCCTAAATACAGGCGGTTTTACGTCCATAATCTGCATCGAACTAATAAGGTAGATTTTCGTTACACCAATCATCAAACAAAGTTAAAGAAAATCCAACTTTAGGTGAAATTAAAAAAAAATTAGATTTGGATATTATGCAGGGTAGATAGTTTCGAATTAAAGATACTGCTTAAACTTTACTTAAACTTTCTTTGGGTTTAAAAAAACTCAATAAATATTCAGCGTTTTAGTCTATGTTATTATTTGGTAAAGAAACTGGTGTACGACTACGACAAATATGGCGAATTACATCTAAAGAGGAAAACGGAACGTTCTATTATTAACACAGTGTATTTCACTATGTAGGTACACATAAAGGACAATTTAGTACGTCAAGATTGTTAAGCAAATTTATTGTCGGAGAATTCTCGCAGAGTAAATAAAATGTGCATAAAAGAAAGTAAACTTTAAAAAAAAATACAACTAACAAGCGAACAAATAAATCCATTTTAATTTATTTTGGGTTATTCAGAGCATTAAAAGATTCGGTTGTAAATTATTCTGTATAAATCGATTATACACGTATCCTAAAGTACTAACGAACAAGGAACGTTTCGTTTCGAGCAGTCAAAGCAAGTGAAGCTCAAATCGCAAGAGAAATTGTGGTTGTCACTTTGCCCGTTTTAAAGCTTGACATAGTACGCTGGTGGGAATTAATTAAATAAAAAAATGGTCCTACTTTGCGATAGCTTAATGCGATTCTAGCGAATAAATGATAAAGCAAACTCTAGCTGTATTTAAATAAGTAGTTTCTTCCGGTTGTCACCTTCGATTAAACTAAAATGGTTTTTATGCCAATTTTGTGCGCGCGTACCTCTCGGTGTTTGATTTTGCCGCCAATTAAATTATTTAGTTTAAATTGAATTGGGGTGTAAGTACTATCAAGAAGGTATAATTATGCCAGAAGTGTCTCATTTGCACGTTGTATCAATATATATTGGAATTTGCGCTAAAGCACAATAGATTGTGCTTTTGATATAATTATGTACAACAAAATTGTGCAGGTCAGAAGGATATTGTGTTCTACCTTATGTAACACGTAATTATAGATACAATTTCTACACATTTTACCTAATTTGTTGTTGTCGTCTTTGAAATTCAATAAATCATTATTAAGCAAGAAATAGTCGGTGTCACCACCTCATGGGCAGTTGCCACGTACCCAGAGATAATTGTACATACTACAGATTCCTACATTAGTTTTTTAATTCATTAAAGTTATGGTTTAGTTATCTGTAATTAAGCAGCGTGGGCGTAAATGTAAACATATTTGTTTGATTCATAATTGTCGTTTACAAATTTATGGTCAAATTTAGAGATAATTTTATAGATCAGCAAGAAATCACATTTTATTGTTGTGTTTTATTAGAATGTTTAGTATTTGTGAAAATATGGAAGGTGCTTTAGTGTGTTTATTTATTGGTTTGTTATTTCTGTATGTATTTCAATGAATAACTTAATCAAATCGATTGGAACACCCTGTATATTTTTTACCAGACCCGTATAGAGTAAAATTCTCTACAACTTTGTTGACTACGTTTGTCTACTAAAATCCAAAAATATTAGCCACAAAACCAAAATTATTGTCGAAAAATTAAGTTAGTGTTTAAATGCGAACGTCAGAATTCTATCGTTGCCATTCTATCGGAACATCGAAGACAATTGTAAACTACAACGATATCCCTGAGCTGAGATTAAACAAAACAATTACCAACTATGAGAGAAATACTAGGAAGCATGTGTACTGAAGATGATTTCCAATGTGACATGGTTATTGTTATCGGACGTTGAGAATCCTATCATTAGAGTACAACAAATATCAGATAATGTTGGAGCTTTGAGAACCCCTGTAAAACAAATTCCATCCTTATTGCGTACAACAGATATTGAAGGTTGAATGTGAATAAAATTTGAATTTAATGTTTTAAGTAATAACCTAAAAAACGTTAAATATCTCAAGGTCGATATGATTAAAAATCGATACCTTAAAAAGAATTATTTTTTGAGTAGGACTCGTATACGTGACCATAGTTTCTCACGTAGATTTAGAACAAAAAATAAAAAATATGTGTTTCCATTTAAAATGTCAAAGTTGACAAGTGGTCCATAAAAGTGGGACACCACTGTATAAATCAAAATCTTTATAATTTGTAGCCACTGACCAATTGGTCAAAACTGATTTTGAATAAATCTACTTTTTAAAGACAATATCAAAGATCCGCGTACTACACGGACAGGCTGTACATCATGTTTTTTATGTTATCTAACTAGTTTTTATGCAATTTTCCACAAAACTAGCCAGTTAATGAAAAAGTAGACATAAAGGATGGAGTAGATAAAAAAATGTAACGGTTAATGGAGGTAATTACCGAAACGAGAAATGAAATGGTGGAAGGATTCAGAAAGAGAGAAGATAGAAAGCAGATTGATCAGTATTGAAAAATATGGAGAAAAGGAGATAGAAAAAAATTTTTCTTATAAAGGAACTGGTGAATTTAGAGCAACTATATTTGGAGAAGAAAAAGTGGAAGTAAAAGTAATTGTGCTAGAAGAATACATGATAAGGAATAAAAAGGAAAAAACGTAGTAATTGTAAATCTGGAAAGGAAAAAGGCTAATGATGAGAGAAAAGAGCAAGTTAAGAAGTATGAGAATTTTTAATGAAAATGACTGAAGAGAATGGAAAAAGAAATGCACGAAGAGATATAAAAAATAGAAAATTAGAAAAAGAAGGGTAGAGAAAAACAGGTGAGTAGAGGGAAAGAGCGATAAAGGAGTAAAAGTAAAAAAACTATAGACTTTTTCAATTAGGGCGGGTTGATGATGAATTAGAATAAAAGACGCTGTAACAGGTATTACCGAAATTATGTTTGGAATACGAGGGGTGTAGGAAAAATAAGGTTTCTAAGGCCCGTGGTCCACCACGTGACACACACACTGCAAGTCGCTAGCGCGCGCATTATCGGTACAGCAGCTACTTCCGATGAACGTCCCGATTGACTCTCCTGTTAAGTGTGAAATAGATCTGTTATCAAAATAATTAAGAAGTGTAAAGAATGAGTGCGTCGCCATGTAATCAAGAAGACAACGTCAATTATCGCAGGATTCAAATTGATAGGTAGATTATCATGTTTTTCCTGTCTTCAAAAAAGCTTAGAAAGGGCGGAAATTTACGAACCACGACAAAGTTCAGCAAGCAATTCTTCCTTCTTTAGGATAACAGCCGGAGGATAGTTGGTACAAAGAAAGAATACAGAAGTTCGTCTGTTTGAAGCAAATAGTGATCAAGCGCGAAGGCAACTACATCGAAAAATAATAATCAATAAATCATTAAGTACGAAAAAAATTGTTCAAATGCCTTTTGCGGTTTTTCAAAGTGACACGGATCCGAGTAGTTCGATTTTCTATGATTCGGCCCTATTACCGCTGAATTTGAGCAATGGCCTAGGTTATGTTGACTTTAAGGGCATTGGTTGGTTGCGGCATAGTTCTACGACTTCAGAAAACCTCACCAGAAAAAGTCTAGCGGAGTCAAATTCCACGATTTTTGTGGTCAATACACGTCACCTTTGCGAGAGAAAACTACCATTTAAGTCGTTGGTGCATCGTGAGGTTCGTTGAGAGGCACGTAGTGCCATGTAACTTGTTAACGTTTAACTTGTCATGGTCATGGTCAACGCCAAAACAATATAGCCGCCACAGGGTGCCAAAGTTGACCCGTTCCTTACACATAGAAAGCGGAATGAGAAGAGTGGTTGCAAAAGAAAACGTAAAAAGGGAGGGTAATGAAAAACGTAGAAGAACTAACAAAAGTTAGAAATTTTTATTTTGAAACATTGCGGGTATAAAAAAGAAAGGGGGGGATTTCTCAAGATACGTGAATGGATTTGGTATGGTTGAGTTAGTAGAAACGTGTCTAGAAAAAAAGACTGGGAAAGATGTATGTTATTTTACCAAAGGTTTGTTACAAGTTTGTTGATGAAGAACTCGAATAATAAATTTTAGTTACAATTCGGAAAATGTACCCATTGCTCAAATGTCGCAGAATGGGTCGTGGCGATGATTAATACAAATGATATTAACCAAAGGCTTCCGATTGTGTATCGGGCTGAGTGGCACGTAGTGGCGTGTAACTTGTAACTTGTTAACGTTTAACTTGTCATGGTCATGGTCAACCCCAAAACAACATGGCTGTCATAGCGTTCCAAAATCGACCGGTTTTTATTAAAAACCTTAGATATAAAATAGGAGAAAGAAAAGAGGGGTTACAAAAGAAGATGGTAGTGAAAAATTTAGAAGAACCAACAAAAGTTAGAAATCTTTATTCTGAAACATTGCGGGTATAAAAAGGAAAGGGGGGGAATTTCTAGAGAGACGTGAATTGATTTGGTATGGTTGGGTTAACGGAAACGTATTTAGAAAAAAAGACTGGGAAAGATGTATGTTATTTTACCAGAGGTTTGTTACTGGTTTGTTGATGAAGAACTCGAATAATAAATTTTAGTTACAATTCGGAAAATCAACCCATTGCTCAAATGTCGCAGAATGGGTCGTGGCGATGATTAATACAAATGATATTAACCAAAGGCTTCCAATTGTGTATCGGGCTGAGTGGCACGTAGTGGCGTGTAACTTGTAACTTGTTAACGTTTAACTTGTCTTGGTCATGGTCAACCCCAAAACAACATGGCTGTCACAGCGTTCCAAAATCAAGTGGTTCTTATTAGAAAACCTTAGATATAAAATGAGAAAAAGAAAAGAGGGGTTACAAAAGATTATGGTAGTGAAAAACGTAGAAGAACCAACAAAAATTAGAAATCTTTATTCTGAAACATTGCGGGTATAAAAAGGAAAGGGGGGGATTTCTCAAGATACGTGAATAGATTTGGTACGGTTGGGTTAGTAGAAAAGTGTCTAGAAAAAAAGACTGGGATAGATGGTATGTTATTTTACCAGAGGTTTGTTACAGGTTTGTTGATGAAGAACTCAGTTACTTAGTTACAATTCGGAAAATCTACCCATTGCTCAAATGTCGCAGAATGGGTCGTGGCGATGATTAATACAAATGATATTAACCAAAGGCTTCCAATTGTGTATCGGGCTGAGTGGCACGTAGTAAGGTGTAACTTGTAACTTGTTAACGTTTAACTTGTCATGGTCATGGTCAACTCCAAAACAACATGGCTGTCACAGCGTTCCAAAATTGACCGGTTCTTATTAAAAAACCTTAGATATAAAATGGGAGAAAGAAAAGAGGGGTTACAAAAGAAGATGGTAGTAAAAAACGTAGATAAACCAACAAAAGTTAGAAGTTTTTATTCTCAAAACATTGCGGGTATAAAAAGGAAAGGGGGGGACTTTTAGAGATACGTGAATGAATTTGGTATGGTTGGGTTAGCGGAAACGTGTTTAGAAAAAAAGACTGGGAAAGATGTATGTTATTTTACCAAAGGTTTGTTACAGGTTTGTTGATGAAAAACTCGAATAATAAACTTTAGTTACATTTCGGAAAATCTACCCATTGCTCAAATGTCGCAGAATGGGTCGTGGCGATCATTAATACAAATGATATTAACCAAAGGCTTCCAATTGTGTATCGGGCTGAGTGGCACGTAGTAAGGTGTAACTTGTAACTTGTTAACGTTTAACTTGTCATGGTCATGGTCAACTCCAAAACAACATGGCTGTCACAGCGTTCCAAAATTGACCGGTTCTTATTAAAAAATCTTAGATATAAAATGGGAGAAAGAAAAGAGGGGTTACAAAAGAAGATGGTAGTAAAAAACGTAGATAAACCAACAAAAGTTAGAAATTTTTATTCTGAAACATTGCTGGTATAAAAAAAAAGGAGGATTTCTGGAGATACGTGAAGGGATTTCATACGGTTGGGTTCGTGGAAACATTATGAAAAAAAGACTGGGCATAGATGGTATGCCATTTTACCAATTGTTTGTTATAGGTTTGTTGATGTAGAACACCAATGATAAATTTTAGTTCTTCTTCTTCTTCTTCTTCTTCTTCTTCAACCCTAGTTAGAAATTTTTATTCTGAAACATTGCGTATCAAAAAAAAAAGGGAGATTTTTGGAGATGAAGGGATTCTAGAGGAAAAAAAAGTGGTTTGTTAGAACACGAACTTCTCCATTTTTCTCGGTTTTGGGCCTCGTTAATCCACATTAGTTCCGAGTGCCTCTTTATGTCGTCTGCTTATCTCGCGGCTCGTCTTTCCCTGTTTCGGCTTTCTCCCCAAGTTATCCACTTAATAACTTTGTTGTTCCTTTTTCCATCCTTTAGTGTGGCTACGTGCCTTGCAAAGTCCAACTTCAATTGGCATATATTTTCGCTTATATCTTTTAGGTTGGTTTGGCTGCAAATCTACGTGTTTCTTTTGCAGCTCCTCCGGGTAATGCCCAACATTTCCGGTTCTACAGCTCTCGGGGTGATTTTTAGCTTTTCTGCTGTGCTTTTCGTTAGTGTTCAGGTTTGAGTTCCATACAGCATTACAGGCGTTACACACTGTTCAAATAACTTTGCGTTTAACCTAAGTGGGATTTTTTTGTTTCTGAGGACGTTACATAGTTTTCCAATGGCTGCCTACCCTAGTTTCTTTCTTCTATCTGTTTCGACATTTGTGTTTCTTTTGCCAATTTGGATTTGATGACGACCTAGACTACTTTTGGCTACTTTTCAATGTTCCTTCGATTGAAATCCCCGAATCTTGTTTGCACATTGTCTTCATTTTGTTAATGTTCATTTTAGACCAATTTCCTTCTGATTCTGTATTGAGTTCTTCTAGCATGCTTTTCAGGTTTTCTACTTTTTCTGCAATCAGAAAGATGTCGTCTGCAAATCTGAGGTGGGAGGGTTTTTTTCCGTTTAACCTTTTTTTTCCCAACACTTTTTGAGACCCTTACAATGCTAGGGAAAATAGTTTTAGTTACAATAGGAAAACATTGCACAAATGTTGGGGGGATGATTAATACAGATGTTTTTAACTAAAGGCTTTTGATGTTGTACCGGGCGCCACCTACATAATCCTAGTAATTACTCTTAGACAGTAGAAAACTAAAAAAAGACAAACAAATAAAGAACAAACAATTATCAAAATCGTTAAATTAAAATAATATGAGAGGGTATCAAATAGAACAAATTTTAAATTAGAAATTAAGAAATAATCACTGTTTTATCACCGAGCATTAATCATCGTTACGCCATTAGATTTTATTTAACCAAAGATTTGTGACGCTCTTATCATACTAAAGTAACAGTAATGTATTTTGCATAAACCATAAAGTTGTTATATAAATGTATAAGCCAGCGTGAGACTAATTACATTAATTTTAACAAAAAAGTCTATAGAGGATTCCCAACTTACAAACACGTAACAATGTATTTAACTTAGGTAATTTTTACAAAAAAAATTTGTTTTTAACACTTCTTTATCCGGTTCAGTACAAAAGAAAAAGAAAACAAAATTCAGAGTAACACTTAGCTGTTTCGTCGACGGCGGATACTTCCAGAATCAGTATTTGTACACCTTTAGGGTTTGTCAGTAACAGAAATTCCGTTAGCCTTCCTCAAAGTTGTAGTCGGTAAGTCAAAAGACCGAAAGTATTTGCCATAAACACGAGCCTAATTTTTGGAAATTGGTAGCTTAATGATGTTTATAGACTACCATAATTACAAGGAAATATGACAGCGTAGCGGACAGATATCTCAGCATTCGTTACTTCAGATAGAAATTCTTTAAGTAAAAAAACAAAAATGGCCCGTAAGATAATGAATGCCGGTTGCTCATAAAAGGTAGATACTTACAGCCAATATTTAGACATCATTATATGAATTATATTAATCGTTGTACATTTTACAGATTTATTCGAAAGCACAAAAATATTACATAAAAATTAATATTTAAAAAACTTTACTTTCTTATTTATTTTTAATTACCTTTTTTATTTTTTTACACTTTTTTTCCACTACAGAAAAAAAAAAAAAAAAAAAAAAAACAACAAAAAAAAAAAAAAAAAAAAAAAAAAAAAAAAAAAAAAAAAAAAAAAAAAAAAAAAAAAAAAAATAAAAAAAAAAAAAAAAAAAAAAAAATAAAAAAAAAAAAAAAAGAAGAGAGACTTAGTGGTAATCTATTGTAATGGTTAACGACAGGTACTTGGTGGATACTTAAGTTTAAAACATAGAGAAAGTAGGAATCGGAGAGCTAACCTTATACGGCGATAAGCAGACAGAAACCGAAAAATTTGAAACAGAATACAGAGTAGTAAAAATCTAGAAAGATATAAAAGAAGATGGAAGATGTGCAAAATAAAGATGATGAAGTAGGAGAGAGAATTAAAAATTAAGGGAAAGACTAAAAATATGTGTTGAAAAGATTGAAGAAAGGGAGGAGGAAGTAACAAATAATTTTTGAAAAAGTGCAAACAATCAAAAGGAACTTTATGAAAAAAATGATAGTCAGAAAAAGTACAAGCATTGAAAAAGTTCAAAGAAATTGTAAAAAAGAAAAGCAAATTTTATAAAATAGAATGAGAAAGAAATAACGAATTTGAATAACGATGGAGGAATATGAACATTTTTAAATAAAAAACAAAATAAGGAATAAGTGAAAAATGTGATGATAGATGAAGCAAAACAACAAACGTACTGAGTACTCTAGAAGGTGTATGAGAAAAATAAACTGGAACTGGAAGAGAAAGTAGCAAATGGAAAACCAGTATGAACCTGATCACCAGGAAAAGTAAAAAAAGTAAAGGTCGGTTATTAAACGCAAAACCTAATCGTTTGTTACGATTAAGGAAAGGTTTATGTGAGTTTTGCATATTGATGTATATTTGAATATTTGTACAGTCGTCTTTAGCAAAATAACACAATAACAGGAATTATATTAATTATTTTTCCTCCAATTAAACAATAAAAATTAAGAGGTGTGTTTTTCCTATATGGAAGTCGAGTAACTAATCTACTGGTTTTATTGCTACATAAAAGTCGACGTTCCCCCAAACTTACGAGAGTTTTTGTTACTCGACCTTCACCTAGAAGGAACACACAGTTTTAATTTCTAATAATAATGGACGAGTTTAGCCTTCTCCAGAAGTATCTGGAAGAGGTTGCTAAACGTGTAATTTGTTGATTTTATTAAACTGTTTTCTGCTAGTTAGCTGGTTTCCTAATATGTCCTTGATTCTATACGATTTAGCACAATCTGGTTTCTAAAACTTTGATTTTCGGTTCCAAAATTCTCGCGACTAATTGTTACAAAAGGTTGGCAGGGAGTTTGCAAACCCTCATGTTCTTAGGGTAAGGGTTGTAAAATTGTAATAAAACAAAGAAGCAACTATGATGTGCTAAACTTAGACGATTACCGGGCCACAAGTTTATTGCAGCTAAAAATTAATTTAAAACTGTCATAGTATAACGGAGTAGTGGGATCATTATCATCCAACTGGTACAAAATCAAACCCGCCCCACTTGGTTCAAAATCAAGAGAAAAACTTTTGTGCACCAAGATTGATTTTGCAAAAGCGTTCCTTCATAGTCCTGTACACCCAGATTTTATTAAAAGATTGCAGTAACCACACCATTTGGCTGGACAGGAGAGCATATACTATGTGGGAGCACTGCAGTTTCTACGACTACTCAATCATTGTTGAAATAAACTCGTTTTTTAGGATTGAACCATTTATTCTTCATTAGAAAAAATCGAATAACATAAAAATGTAGACCGCTGAAAGTCAAGTAATCAACTTGTCAATTAAACCAGATTTTGGGCTGAAAAATATTTTGCTTTTCTTTAGTATATCGTATTTATTGTCTCAACTTTAATTGTGATCATAGTTACAAATTTTTACTTTTTAAATTTCCACCGCATTCACACCCTCTGTTTATTAAGTTTGACTTAATCTTGTACTAGTTTACAAAACCTGTAAGTAAAGAAAAAAATTTATTCTATGGTCGCTATATTATTTTCTCTAGTAATTAACGTAAACATTCAATTTATTTTGTTATTTTCCTTGCGTTTTAAGAAAAGAGATTGCGGCTTATATTGAACTGAACTAAAATGAGGTACAAATTAAATTATTAGCTAATACCTGATATCCTAATTGCATAGAAATAATGCAAAGGACAGGTAAATTGAAACCGCATAAAGCAACAAGACGTGTGTTGTCTATAGCTTTCAGAACAGATGTATATCAGGTGAGACAGATCCGCAATTGCTAAACAATAATCATCAATATCAGAAGTGTGATTATCACATATTAATCTAGTTAATCGAATCAAATCAAAACTTTTTATTATTTAATCCCACCATCTTATTACTTAATTTTATACCAGCAACGTTATTGTGATCCTGTAGAGGGTGTTTCTAAATTCGATGTTAAATTTCTAGTGCGTTTTACTGACGTGAGGTTGTGACAAATAGGTTATATAAACATGTGTCTGAAAATGCGTTGTTACGTTGGTGAATTTTAATTTTTTTAATTTTTAGAGAACGATAGAGAAATCTATAGAAAATTAAAACTTTTTTTAACTTTTAACACTCTGTATATTAAAAACAAGGCATTTTTGAACACATGTTTATAAAGACTTTCATCATAATTTAACGTCAGGAACACACGCTAGAAATTATGACAACGTATTTAAAGACACCCTGTATATCACTGCGTGAAGGTTTTTGTCCAATCCGTAAATTGGTCAAATTATTTTGACGCTTTTACTAATGATACACTAATTTTTGTATATTTTCTTTAATCTTACTCAAATCTGAACTAAGCCCGAAAGTGAAAGTCGATTTTGCTTTCCTTTGCCTTTGCCGGTTTTAAAAACGGGGTTTAAGGTATTTTGAGACCGATCACTAATTATTTAACAAAAAAACACAGCCACTAGTCACTAAACGAATAAGCTCTGTTTGTGGGCGATTTTTAGGCTAATGTGACAATGAAATTGTAATTGTGCTTCCGCATTGTCAGCACATTTTGTGTTAATGGAATGTGGAAGTTCTTTAGTTATTTATGCGTAACAGTTCCATAATTTTTATAAGGTTGCTTACTGAATTGCAAATGATCCACGATATGATATGTTGGGAGTAGATTAGCAAAAATAGGCAAGAAGAATTGTTTTTGAATGTGTATCGTCTTGCTTGGCTTTCTGTTCTTCTTCCGTCGGCAGTCGTTGTCGATGATGTCCATCACCGACTTGTTATTTTTTTATTTGTTTGATGTTGTGTTTGAGTTTTGTAAAATAAGCTAATTTTTCTATTACCCTTTATTTACGGCCAATATTTTACGTTTAGAGTTACCACGGTTGCGTTTTTAACCCACTTTGTATTACGCGAATACACTTGAAGGTTGATTGCTTTGAATCGAATCTAATCAGCACTGAAATTAACCAACTTGACTTAAAATTATTATTTATTGAAGTGTGCCATTCGATATTACTTATATGTGATTGAGTAGATGGTGCCGATGCAAAAAGTTGTCGTAATTATGCTTCCTCATTGTCAGCACAATTTTGCTAGAGTAGTGCTGGTGTTTGACCTCCGTGTTATGCATTCTTTATCTATAATACTTTCGCATGCGATTGTTATTAGGTTGCTGCTGGCAACCCTATACTTTAAATTAATTTCTTTTTCTTCTAATTTTCTTCTACTTTTAAGTACTTGATTCATATAACCCGATCCTTTATTTTTTTTAATAGCACTCACCTTGCATTCTTCTCTTTTTTATGTTTCCTGCACTCTTTCCTCATGTTTCTTATATTCTTCCACAATTCTCTACGTATCCTAAAATATATATTACAAAATCGCTACACCTTTCATTGCATCTTCTCTTATACTTCCCCTTCTTCGTTAGGTATGCGTGTCCTTGTTAATATGCTCTACACTATACTTCTTTCTTTCATTTTTATTCTTATACTTAAGCAAACTTATTTTCTTTTAATATAATCTCTTTTTTTGTCCCTGTTTTATCCACTTTGTTCCAACTTTTCTACAAAACGATATTTTTCTTCCTTTGTTAATTACTTGTCATACCTCATTACTCTATATCCCGTTTGTATTTATCATTATTTTTACAGTTATTCTTTTCTCTAGTAATCACAATGCTTAGCTATCTAGTCAAAATGCCAATCGCTTTTCTTAAATATTCTCTAGTTTTCCTAACCTTTTTCTTTTTCTCTTTTTCTGATAATCATTATCTTTGTTTTGTCTACGTATGCTGTTAGACAGACATCTTTTTCAACATCTGTCCTTATTGTTTTCCTTGTTCATTCCGCTATGTCATTTTGGTTTATCTCTCATTTTTTCTTCTGTACTCTACATACAAATTGCGAACAGGTTTAAATTTACCTTGAAGCCTCCCATAATTTTCACCCGGTTACGTTGTCAAGGGCTGTTTTAATATCTTCTTTTCTTTTTTAGTTCTGTGTTTACTAACTAACTCAATATATAAATATGTTATTCACCGCCCTCCTGCTTTCCTAGAACCCACTTGTCAATGCGATAATCAGTTTTTTTTTAATTTCCATTTACAACCTTATTTCGTTATCTACATGAAAATTCTATAACTTGCATTTGTTGAGCTTATTGCACTTCGCCCCTCCGTCCCTTTTCTTTTTCAGATCACACATATAATGACTAACTCCATTCCTTTGCCATTCTTTTTTCATTCCAAATTCTGATACATATCCTTACTCCCATTTTTTTATTTACATTGTTTCCATTGCATTCTTTTGCTTTTATTTTCTATACTTTTTACTCTTCCACTCCTCTTTATTGTATTTTAAAAATTTTTATTAGACTCTTTTTTCATGTTTTTGTTTTATTCATTTCTTATTTCCTATATATCTTTTTGTCTCTCAGTTAATAAACTTTCTTGGCTTATTTTTATTTACTCCAACGTCTTTTTGCATATCTTATATTTAACATCTTTTTTATTTCTTCTTTTTACTTATTTTACCGTCTATTACCTCTTTATTCTTTGTACACCTTCTTCCGCTCATTGTTTTTTCTGCTCTTTTTTCTTATTTTTTTGTTTTTCTTCTTCTTCTTCGTCTTCATTTAAACGCACTTTCAATGATTGATGGTCCAATTACTTGTTTTATATCTTTCATATTTTTGCTTTTTGCATGTAGATAGCTTCAAATAATCCTGCTCTTTTTACTGTTTGTGCATCTGACGTATACGCAATTTGTATTTTCACTGAAATATAAACTTAATTCAACTATGATGAGATGTCAACACGAAGCAACTCCGCGATAGTGCCATATTCATGCAGGATCAATTTTGTGGTACATTTTACTTATATGCTTTGCGTATCTTCCCAAATCACTTTTTCTTTAAAACTAAGAAGTCAGGTCCTGCTAAAGCACCAATTTTGAGACGATTTGTTCTTATGCAATCAGTTAGAATAGTTTCTTTCTTGCATTTTAATGCTTTGATTCTGCCATCGGGGTCACCACTTTGGTTTTATGATATAATTTTTTAGGTAATAAAAAACCGTTTATTTATGGAAGAGGTTGTTCAGCATGTGTCAGTGACATACTTCTGTACACAAACACACACACCCTTACTATGTCTTTATATTATGATATGTATTACATGTGCAAGTAGAATAAGTGCAACGGTTTAAATTGTGCAAAGCTGTTTACACGACGTAGATGTAAAAAGCTGGAACGTGTTGCTTAAGTTAATAGTACTGCTAAACTGTTTTGTTATATTTATAGTTACGCTCTTGTTATTGACAATAATTTTTAGAGGGAAAATGAAACATAGCTACTTCAGTAACGAAATCGATTCTATGTTTCTTCATAAATGACTTGGTTCAAGTTCGTATTGTTACGTTGAAGCTTTTGTTTTGTTTTTTATTAATTTTCCCTATTACATTAAACAAATTTAATCTATGTACTTGCTGTGGAATTTATATATTTAACTTCGATTCACCCTGTATATACTTTCTACAATTATTTATTTCGGTGGAATGCAAGGTATTTATTAAAAGCATTTTTTTGTATTTTTCTAAGTAATAGCGTCTATTTTGATTTAGGGTCGTTTGTGTCTTAACTATTTTCATTTAAAGGCTCAAAAGTAATTTTGGTAAGCATATTTTGTTTGTATTTACTTGTGTAATAGTGTTTATTTTGACTTATGGTTTATTTTAACTGTATTATTAAACTGCCTTTTTTTGATTGTCGATGTGCATTACATTACCTGTGCTGTTTCTCGCTGCCGTCTGGCGCATGATTCCGCCTTTCTTATGAAAGTTTTGAGAATACAAAAATGGATAAATAAGCAAGGAACCGTTTTTAATTATTAAATATATTCCTGAAGTTAAAGTGCTAGAATTCCAAAACAGCAATATTGCAACGAAAGGCAACACCCAGGCGCCATTTTGGTATTATTAACTTAAATATTTATTTTTGTTTAAATTAGTTGATGCTTAATGTACCTACCTATCTGTAAAAATTGGATCTAAATTCAAATTAAGTAATTTTGTAATATTTATTGTTCAAAATTTATTTAACGGTTTTTATGTATAAACCCTTTATTTAAAGTTTATCATGTATTAAATTTTGTTCTTGAATTGTTCTGTCGTTTGCCATGTTTTATATTCTATCCCACGAAATTAATGTGTAATGGGATCTCTTTAATAAAATCAATTCGGGGATGAGTGCTAACCAAATTTAAAGTAAAAATTTTAAGGTTTTCTTTCAGTTTTGGATTAGATGGGTATTTAGAAAAAAATGTGCTTGGTCTTAAAACTAGAAAAAAGCCCTTATCAACTACAATTTTTGTACGTTACTTTTTGGTTCTATTCTTTTTAAAATAGTTTGCTGAAAAATGTGTACCGGTTTTTTGTTTTCAAAAGTAAGCCCTGCTCAAGCGCCATTTTTACGGCGTTGTTTTCTTAGTGTGTTTAGTTTATACGAGAAAGAAATAGAACGATACGATTGTTTTTAAAAACGGCCGTGTTCTGTTATTCCTCAAAATCACCCTTTAATACGTTTGTTTTAAGTTTATCGTAAAATTTTATTTGTTTTGATTTTGTTTTTTTAAACAATATGTTTATAAAATAAAACATTGAAAACGTTCTTTATAAGATCTACCGCCTCTGCACAATAATTAAATAATTTGAGTGATCCCAACGCGACAAAAGAAATCACGTTTAAAGTTTGTTTAATTTTTTCATCGGGTAACTATATTGGTTTTTACAGTCAATTATTTGGGTAATTAAAAAAAGTCTATTTATAGAAGAGGTTAGTCACCATATGTCAATAACATATTTCTGTACACAAACACACACTCACCACTTTATATAGAATTGTTCTACATTATTACATAATTTGTATTACATGTTCAATTAACACGGTTTTAATGGTACAATGCGGTTTACACGACCTAGATGTAAAAAGCTAAACACTATCAGGCTTTTAAAATTTAGATCGTGTTGGTTCAGTATATTGTGTCGTTTATCTGTTGTTTTGTTATATTTATAGTTTTCATCAAAAAGCCCAAAAGTAAATTTGGCAACCATATTTGTTTATTATTCTTTGAATGATAGTGTTTATTTCTAGTTAAGACCGTTTGTGTTTTAAATATTTTTATTGAAAGACCCAAAGGTAATTTTGGTAAACATTTTTTGTTTGTATTTTTTTTGGGTAAAAGTGTATATATTGATTTTAGGGTTTTTCATTTGCCGTTTTTTTGTATTCTCTCTTATCTTTCAGTTAAATTATCGTACTGCCTTTTTTTGTTTGCATTACGTTACTTGTGCTTTTCACTCTCTGTGACGCATTATTTCGTATCTCCCATGCAAGTTTTCAGGATACAAAAATTAAAAATAATCAAAGAATTTAATTATTTATATTTTCCTGAGTCAAAGCGTTGGAACCTCAAAACAGTGCAGATCAGCAAATATTTTAGATTTTTCAGGGTACTCTAGAAATACGTACCATATCAAAGTTGGGTTATTTTAAATGGATCACCCTGTATTTTTTTTCTAGTTGTGAATTGTACGATAAAAAATGATATATGTTTGTTAACATGTTTCCATACCTACTTACTTTCGTTTCTGAAATAAATCGATTTTTTCTGAATTGCAGACCTTCCAAGAAAATACAATTCTCGCGTGTAGTCCCAAAATTTTGCTCATAACTCTTTCGCTGAATCATTTTCACCGTAAAGATTTGATCTACGGTCACTCTTCCTCTTTTAAATTTTCTTTCATATTCTCTTATTACCTTGGTGCTCACTCAGTCACTCTCTCGCCAGTGTTTTATATGCCACATCAAGCAGTGATACTCTCCTATGGTTTCTACATTGGCACTTATCCCCCTTCTTATGTATCGGATAGACAATAGCATTATGCCATTCGAGTGGCATTTGTTTCTGTCTTCATACTTTTATAATTAACTCGATTATTTTTTGCTGTATTCTCTTTCCCCCCTCCCCATTCCCGGGTATTATATTTTTACCAGTACTTTTGTTTTTTTCAATTTGTTGATCACCATTTTTATCTCTTCCCGCGTTGGTTCTCTTACTACCATTTGTGTTTTCTCGCCCTCTATTTCTTCCTCTTCGTCTCCCTTTTTTTCATATTGTTCATTCTCCTCCCAAATTACCCTACTAATTCTCCGTTCTTTACCTCTTGTTAAAATTTTTAGCTCTTTATTTATGTAATTTTGTTCTATTTTTTCTAACTTTGTTTCCACATTTGTTCTTTAAACAGCCTGCATGTTAACTCATCGTCTCTTCTTGCCTCCTCAAATTTCTGTTTATTTTTCTTTCTGTTTTGCCTCAGTATTTTCATTTTGGTCTTATTTCTTACTTGTAGTTTTGTCTTGCATTTTTGTCAAACCAAGTCTTTTTCTGCTTTTTTTTCAGAAATATTTTTCTATCGTTTCTTGTATTGTAGTCTCAATTTGCTTCTACTTTTTTTAAATATTAATTAGTTTCTTTAGTTCCTTGAATCTATTATCAAGTCGCCTTTTCATTTCAAAAATACATCATTAATTTGTATTTTATTAAAATTATACCTTATTAAAAGGGTATTTATTTCTTCTACCTTGTTACAGAAACTTTGGTTACAAGTAATTAAAATAGTTGCATTGGTTTAAGAGCTGCTTAATCGGTTACACACATAATAAGATATACATAAAAAATATATCAGTAGCAATACAGAATATTGTGCTCTATTTGAGATTTTACACATTAATTAGTGACACAACAAACAAGTAATAGTCAAACCAAGATAGCCGTTGCTGTCGTGTGAGACGGGTCCTTATCCTCTTTGAGCGACGAATTTATCCCGCTAGCTTAGCACACAGAGCGTGTAGATTTAAATGTAACAAACAGTAAATTATTTAACAACAGAAAAACACCAAAAACTGCACCAAAAACTTTACTCGGACACGTGTGTATTGGTACCGGTATCGGTACCGGTATCGCTAATGATGATAGCTTAGCTATTGAAACACGTGCAGTGCAGTTTTTTGGTGTTTTTGTTGTTAAATACACGCTGCAGTTAGTGGTTCATTTCTTTGAGTAAATTGTTTATAACCACCATCTTGATTTATAACGTAATTCATTAAAGCAGTCAAGGTTATTTTGATAAGAATACGGACAAAAAGGATAAGAAACCGTCAAGTACAAGTAATTTGTCTAACGACAAAAAGTTCTTCAACATTAAACATACTGTTACGGTTCAAATTACTTGAACCTCGGACGTAGGTTTTTGAGTATCGGTTGTCGTGACTTGCACGTTACAAAAAAAATCGAATTTCGCGCACTTTTATCGCATTTCTCCCATTGGTGATTCAATTTTCACAAAATTTATCAAGACGACGAGCGGACATCTTGTGATTTTCCTTCTTTTAGGGGTTTTTGGTGTGCTTAGTGAAACTAAAAGTTTACAGGTAAAATATCAATGTGGTTTCAATAATTCTAAGTTAAATTAGTGTGGAAATATAAATCCTACCTCATTCGCCGTAAGTGACTTCTTTTTCTATTTCTTTTGTTTGTCTCGTGGTTGTATTAATTCTAATTACAACGTATGCTTTAGCACGTGTCTTGACCTCATACTCTACTTGTGTATTACCATCTGTATAATACCTATGGGTGCTGGAACGATTGATTAAGAATCCTTCGCTATAAAAACATAACGACTACTACGTTGTCGCCTACCTCGAAGCTGCAACGGCCGATGAACTCCACCATTTGACGGTAGCTCACGCTGCGTACCTGCTATTCCGATGGAACATCTGCTTTCCAAGTTTTGTTTACTAGTCCTTCTAAGAGAAACCCTGTGGTTACCGATCTTCTAATAGCTGCCAACCGCTGTCGTAAGCAAGAACCTTCTTTATCCGAACTACATGCCTCAGTACACAGCTAAGTTTATTGTTTAGGAACCTATTCACTTTGCATGCGTTTGGAGCTTACGTACATATGACATTGAACGGTTTGAATTTTTATTTGGGGTAGACTTCAGCCACCGACGTTTGGTTTTGTTTTCACTAGCTCCTAAGAGCTGGGGCGCTTTAAATACAGTGGGTAAAACTAAAACAAAAGGCTCATTGGGTTGGCGGGGGCTACTTACCGTACGAGTCCGACTTTAATTCTCGTTTTTAAGTCACCGTGTGTAAGTGACGTGTGTGTGTACGTTGAGTTTCCTTAATTACCAATCTTTAATTAGAACGCTAACTTTAATTTGGAGTGTAACAAACAAAAGTTTAACTGAATTTAGACATATCTGATTGCGAGCTTTAATTAATTTGTTATTGCTAACACCCGTAAGTTTTATGCGACAGAATCTCTTACTTCTCACATATTCTCCTAGTATTTTAAGTTGTATTTGCTATATTTATATATCTATTTGTCTCTCTAATTTGTGTTGGTTTTAGCGTATTAGACCTTAAGTACAACTTATCGAATTTATGTTGGTAGGTTTTATTTCTTTCTGTTGCTCACCTGGTGGCGTCGCGTTACGCAGCAGTTTATTTCTTTTAGTTCTCAAGCACCTCCCAAAACTCACCGACTAAGCCAGACACTGCTGTGCTAACTCTTACAATAACGGGATCTTCCATGAATTTAATGCGCTATTTCAAACCAAAAGTATTATTCTTTTTGTTTCTAGATTGTATCGCTAGAGCCGTCACTCACTGTTATTTTTTTATTATTTGTATACTACAACCGTTACAATACCTTAAGATAAGTTACCTAAGTTATGATCCCATACGTGTACAGTCATTAATACGTCATTTTGGAGCGTCCGACATCAATTGTTTCTAACTATAGTTAAGAAGCGGTTTGGTACTGGTAATTGGATTATTCGGATACACACGCTAAAATTATAATAGCTGTAAAGCAAATCACTGGCGGCGAATTAGGTCTGCGGCACAGTATTGAAGGAAAACCCTTTCCGGTGTTAACACAAGACACTCCAACGTCCCAGCTATTTTGCGTGACAGAATTCTAACCGGCACTTTCAAACAGCATAGGCTCTATTTCCTAACACCACTTCTTCGAGTACAAGTAAGGATTGATAGGTTAATCTTTCCATTTACAACAGCATAAGGCAGTAACGGTTCCAGAAGACAACCCACAAATTCTAGACGCAATCAAATCTTAACATACACTACACTATAAAGGTTTATACTAATCTTCTGGGGCACCATACATAACACATACATCACAATACAATATTTGTATAATGTACCATACGATAAAATAAAATAAATACACTAAGAAAATACAATTGAACAAAGAAACTGTAATAATTAGAGAAACCAAATGCAGCAAACTATTCGCCACGTGGTGAAATATAGGTCAGTAGGCTTAACAGCAAACGTTCATTCTAAACAACATTTCGCTTTATTTATTATTACATATCTAATGTACTTTACATTTTACAACAGGCAGATAGTTATAACAATTTCAGATGAATCCGTCACTCATGTTTACAATTTTTTTTGCAGTTACTCGTTGCCAGTCAAACACTAAGAGAAAGTAAGTAAAACTAGAGCAATTGGATTTAGACGTTGACCTTGTTCTTTTAAACTCGCAGTGACAGTAGGCAGGTCCGTAATAAGCAAAGTAACACGCATACAGAAAAATTTTAACGTTAGAAAAGTAAAAGCTAGTAAACGTGAATTTTTATCGTAACAACCTTCTTTGATATTTTTTGTTTTAGTAAAGCAATTACTGGGAAATGATCCGAGTCCATGTCCGCCCGTCTATAACTTTTCCTACCTCCTCATAGAATTCACTCTTTACCGTTAGATACTTATCCTCAGTGCGGGCGTGCACGTTCAGTATTGTTATCTTCTGATATTTCCTATCAGCATTAGCCTACACACTCTATTATTTACTGTCTTAAAGTCCATTACTGTGTTCTTGATTTTGTTGCTTAGAACAAATCCCACTCCCAAATATCTATTGTCTCCTCCACTATTGAAGAGGGTGTAGTTATCCACCTTTCTTTTTTGCTTAGTCTCCTGTACTGCCAATACCATACTTCCTCATTTTCTTTACCAAGTTCTTAATTCTTCCTTTACCTCTTTGTCTTTTTTTAACAGTTTTTTTGTAAAACTTTATTTCTTTTAATTTTGTTTGCTTAAACAATATGTTTATAAAATAAAGCATTGAAAAGTTGTTCATAGGATCAACCCTCTCTACATGATAATTAAATAATTCGGTTGATCTTAACGTGACAAAAGTAATAACGTTCAAAGTAGTTTGTTAACGTAAAAAAAAACGGAAGCGTTTAGAAAGTAATTTTCCGTAGTTAAAAGTCCGATAATGTAACATACTAGGCGATACGCCAATTAATTAATTTATGAAGCTATAAACAAATCACAAAAGCTGTAAATTGACGGGATCGCGGTGTAAAGCAACACAGGCTGGTGTTCGGCGATGTATAACAGTGACGTTGGTGCCAGATGGTGTCTGTGATCTAACCAACCCCTTGTGTTTCAGCATTTTGCGTGGTTCTGCCATCAAAGCTTTTTCAACTATCGACTAACCTTTTTTCATTAATATTTATAACGTAGAAAATTTCCATCTTTGTTATTTTAAGGATGAAAAAAAAATACCTTTGGGCACTTATGAAGCTTGTTTTCTTTTTTTAAAAAGTACTTTAAATAACGCATTTCGTGAAAACGCTGAAAGATTTAAAAACGTTAGAAAATCATTAATCACCCTCTTCTAACTTATGAATTATTTAATGGGAGCTTTAATTAAAATATAACGAAAGATGAAATAAGGAGGAAACTTATTTCTTATCTGATTTCGATTTAGAAAGCTTTTTGCAATACAAATTACACCTAACGTGCCAGTCACGGTAATGCAATTAACCGAATGAAAATTTAGTCGTAAATTGGCATTCTTCTTATCTGTTAGACGTACGTTCAGTTCCAAGACAAGTAAATAACAATTTTGTTATAATAGGGTTCGCACGGAGAAGCTGATGAGGGTTCGCTTTTGCTAAGGATCTAAATTCATGTATAAACAATTTGGGTGTTTCTAAAAGCGGTTAATTTCTTTTACTACCGTAAAGGAGGGCATTCGATTATTTATGGAATACTATATATTTTAACTAAAAAAACATTATCAATAACGCTTAAGTACGAGTTAATTAAAATCGTATATTATCTTTAAACAGTGACGTCTAAATTAACAAAAATCGCTGGCAATTACCCGAACCCGTGAATTACGTATGCAACAATAACGTAGTACGCTCTCACTTTATGTTTCCGGTTTAATTACTTGGCCCAATGTACACTTAATGCCGCTGCAGAATTCAAATTACATTATCGAATTACCTAAATAATGTTAATTACAACAATATTACTAATTTAATGCATTGCGTAAACAAAAACTAAGTGATTAATCGATGTAAAATTTACAATGCGCCTACAAAATTCAAAGAGTTACTTTTTCTTAAATTTCTTAATTGCAAAATTAAATTTTTCAACTTCTATCTGATTAATTACATTTTACGCTTATTATAAAGTCTAACACAAAAGAAAGAAATGTTAATTTTGAGTTTCTAAAGAAAGTTAAAAATTAATAATAAAATATAAAAAGACCGTTGCTCGTTCTTTGTTGGAAAAAAACGCTGCAAGAAAAGTTCTGATTTTGTTATCCTTTAAAAATAGACGCGGCATTATTTGAACTAAAGTTTTATGAAATTCCGTTTAAAAAAAAAAATGTTACCGCTTATGTGAAACAATTATTGAACAACTTTTTTAATGGATTTCAGCTTAAAGAATAATGCGGATTGATGTTAAAGGTAGGTGGAGGTAAATCCTTTATAAAAATTATCTCAATAAATAAGCTCATATATAAAATAATCAATAGTATAAATATTTTTAGAATAAAACAGAAGTTAATTGAAAAATTGGGAAGATACGCAACATGTAATTGTAACGTGAAATTTATGCGTTACAAAATTGAAAAAGAAATGAATAGCTAGTATTGGAATAAAATACGGAGGAAATAGAATTTTTAAGCGTCAACCCCGCCTTACTAGTTCACCGATACAGCCTCAGAACACGTCAACAGAACCCAAAGAAAACACCACACTGGTAGACCTTGAGATAGATGACAAAATAACCCCGATTAAACCACAACAGGAGGATAGATACTTCAAAAGAAAGCGGATGGAGTCTCTCTTTAATAGTGAACTCACGCAAGGTGATCACAAAACCATATCAAAAAAATCTGAACTAGTAATTCGCTTAATTGAAGACATAAGGGTGGTAGCAATGAAATTAAATAAAATATGCGAAGAGTCACAAACCACCAAAAAAGAAATCAAGTCGGCTGCACAATCACTCCAACACAAATCTGGCAAACTATTAGAAGTGCAGGAATTAATTCGGGTTCTTACCGACATAGCTCTTGACAAAGGAAAAAAATCCGTGGTAGAAACCTCTACCCAAACAATGACGAGTAAAGAACTAGAGATTGAAAACCAGGTAAAACGAATAAAGGAAACACTTAGACAGAATCCAAGCGATAAAGAATTTATTAGCTTATTAGAAAGAAGGTGGCCGGAAAAAGCCTACAATAAAACGAACGAAGTGAATCAAATAGACCAGTTTGCACAACAACCTGATTTTCTGGTGGTATATGATAACACCAAAAACATACTAAACTAATATGCGAAAAAACACTGGATAAAATTTCAGGTCTAAGGTCCCACTTAGAAAATGCTGACTCGACAAATCACGCACCTATAATAGGTACTGTATACTCGGCAATTAACATCTGTGACGACGATGAAAATGACTGCTCTGAAGTAAACTGTAGAGACCCGTTTTATGTTTTTGCTACCCCTGTCAACCTGGGAAATTGGACAAATAGCTTTCCGAGTCTTCGGAGGACTATGAAATTATGGTCAAAAAATAGTTCACGGAATATGATAGTGGTAACTAATATACCGGGCATAGACCAGATCCGTGCCACCATTGAATGGCTGGCCCCCGATACTCGGCATACTATTTCCATCTTAAATGAGTTTGGCAACACATTCAACAAAAACCAGGTAAGCAACAATACAGAAACGGTCATAATCA
Organism: Abscondita cerata; assembly: GCA_030710515.1. Lineage (NCBI taxonomy): Eukaryota > Metazoa > Arthropoda > Insecta > Coleoptera > Lampyridae > Abscondita > Abscondita cerata. Next base: position 135,825 of record JALBCR010003391.1, on the reverse strand, counting down.
AGCCGGAATCAGGAAATACATACTCTGACATCATGAAAAACCTCAAAGAGAAGGTGGATACCGCTGGTATTATTGTCAATAAAATAACCAAAACAAACTCCGGGGAAATCCAATTGAAATATAGAAGCGATGTGAAGAAAAAAAGAGATGCCTTTAAAAAGGAACTACAAGATAAAATATCGACATGTGCTCAGGTAAAAGAGCTCTGTCCAAAAAAGACCCTGATGATTTTCGATGTCGAGGAAACTACAACAAAGGAAGAAATCGCAATTACGTTAGCGGAGGAACTGGAAATTCCAGACTCTAAAAACGTTCCACACATTAGAATGACAAAAAAGCCTAATAAATTCGGTAATGTCCTTGCTTTTGTTACTGTTGATGCGAATCGAGCAGACGACATTTGTACTAAAAAATGTATTGGCTCCGGATGGCTCCGCTGGAGAGTGAAGGAGGCGGATTACCTCCCCAGATGCCGATATTGCCAGAGGGTTGGACATAAAGCCAATGATTGCGACTCCACTGCTTCACCAGACTCATGTCTAAACTGCGGGCAAGCTGGCCACTCTAGTAAGACTTGCAACAACTCCCCAGTTTGTTACCTATGCAAGGAGGATGGTCACAAGGCCGAAACAATGAGGTGCCCTACATATCGGAAACTGGTTGCTACCAAATAAAACAAATCGCAAGTTCGTCGTATTACACTTACCTTCGCGTTCAAAATCATGCAAATTAACCTGGGCAGAAGCTACGCAGCCAGTGACCTCTTTAAACACAACTGCCTCGCATATAACATTGACATCGCCTTAGTACAGGAACCGAACATAAGGAAAACCTTAACCACTGTGGGCTGGTACACAAACGCTACAAAAAATTTAGCTATCTATCAGGGAAAAACTTCCCCTCAAAAGTTTACCATGGGTGAGTGTTTTATAAGCGCACTCATAGATAAGGTATGGTATACGTCTTTTTATGTTACCCCACGCGCTAAAGATATTGACATTGCCAATGTCCTTATTGAATTTTCCACCATGCATAACCTTCATAAAGAAACACACACGATAAGTGGGGATTTCAATGCAAAATCTCTTGCGTGGGGTCAGTATAGAAGATAGAAAGGGGTCAACTATAATAGAGTGGTGCAATACATACGACTTTAACATTTTAAATTATGGTAATACTCCAACATTTGCTAATAAAAATGGTCCTTTGACGTCCTCTAACAACGTAAGGAAAATACGGAATTGGTGGGTCTCTCTAGAAGAAAATCTAACTCAACATCGGTACATATTCTTCAACTACCTCAAAACTGGCAGCATTACGCTTACTCCTACATTACCTCGCTTTCCAGTGTATTGATTTGCGGTGCATGCGATGCCCAACATTATCAACTATATCAAAACTATCTTTAACACCCAACAAGATTTGAACCACGTAAATGCCGCGGAACTTCTGGACACATTATTAAGGCAAGCCTGTGTCCTTTACCTTAAAAGAACCACGGATAAAACATCCCACAAATCTCGTAAGACAGCGAACTGGTGGAACCCCGACATTAGCATGTTAAAGAAGGAATGCAATATTGCTAGACGTAAAGCACAAAGATGCCGTACCAGAAACAATAATGCAGATTTTGAACTCCTGTGGGACAGTTACAATACCATCAAGAGGAAACTCAAGAAAGCAATAACACTCTCAAAAAAACTGCTTGAGAGAATGTTTGCAAGGATTTAGAAAACGACTTGTGGGGATTCGGCTACAAAATAGTAGCTAAAAAACTTAAGGTCTCATCACCTGTTAATCTTGATGGTGTGCGGGCCTTAAAAGTTGCAAACGAACTTTTTCCTATCAAATCTATAATAAATTGGGAATACCCATTATAGTAATCGTACATCCATCGTAGAAATAAGTGAGCAAGAAATCTTAAACGCAGCCAGGTCGATCAAGACCAGAAAGGCCCCCGGCCCTGACGGGATACCGCCTGATGTGGTTAAAAGCATCGCCCTAACGATCCCTGGAGTTTTTAAAAAGTTTTCACAACTTTGCTGAATGGTTGCATGTTTCCGGCATCCTGGAAGACAGCAAACCTTATACTTATTGAGAAAAAGTTAAATGGAACACAAAACACATCCTATAGACCAATAAGCCTTCTGAACTCTGTGGGGAAACTTTTTGAACGAATAATAAACTCAAGGCTCCTAGAGAGATTAAAGAAAATGGGAACATCTCTGAAAGACAGTTCGGTTTCAGGAAGGGGTATCAACTGTCGATGCCATTCGGAAAGTTTTGGAAGTTTATTGGACTGAGAGGAAAAAGGTAAATTTGTAATAATGGTTACACTGGACATAAAGAACGCGTTTAACGAAGCCAGCTGGGAAAAGATAATAAATGCGCTCCTAAACTTTAACATCAGCCCATACTTAACCAACATTATTAGGAGTTACCTGCCTAATAGAACGCTCATTATATCTCACTCGAAGACCTTGAAGCTATTCTGCGGTGTTCCTCAAGGGTCAGTCCTAGGGCCAACGTTATGGAATATCCGTTACAACGAAGTCCTCTGCTGCAGACTTCTAGAACCCAATTCAGATGTATATACCTAACTGAACAAACATAATTATAGTATGTAATAGAAAAAAATTTGAAATGTGCGCTACAAAGAGAAAAAAATTAACATGCGGTGTAGCAATAAGTATCACATTATTGTCAAAGTTGCAAATTTATCTATTTTGTTTTTTCTTTCTATATATAATATTTTAAGTTTAACATAGCATTAATAAGAAATTATATTATTAACTCTATAAACAATATTGCGTTCGAATTGTTATAAACACCTGTAATGTAAGACGAGGCCGTGACCCGGCGAAGAATACCGAAAGGTGATGCCACGGGTCATGGTTGACCGGGTAGTAGGCCACTTGAGTCGACTAAGAAGGTCGACCAACGTCCAAAAAGTATTGGAATATTGGAATGAGTTTTTTAAATGACTTGCCCTTCCAGCACGTATTCGCGGCAGGCGTCATGGATTAGGAAAATTTAAATTAAGTCGTTCAAATAATTCCAATTAAACACAAACTCAAAATTTATTTCGTTTTATTTTATTTGTCGTACCTGTATACGAAAAGAAGGCAGGGCGCCACTGATTAGGTAATTCGCGAGAAATCAGATTTAATCAGTAACCTGATAGTGACTAATCGGTAAACACACTAATTCAAACAACGAAATTGACTACGATACAGTAACAAATAGTTAATCTACAGTAACCGAAGAAATTTAGTACCCCTTGTACGTACAGATTTCGCAATCGAGCCCAAGATTTTATTTGAGTGCACAAACGGCTTCGGACTAACCGAGGGCGCAGTATAGAAAAAACAAAAATTTATTCCGATAAGACGACTTATAAAGCGTGCGCAAAACATTCAGCGTATTCGGAGTAAGAACTTCACCGAAGCACAGAGGTTAATAATAATAGTTGTCAACACGTTGTAGCAAATTAAAGAAAACACGCTGGTGAATTAATAATCTGCCCACGCATCTATCGTGTACTTTATACTGCTAGTAACGTAAATAATGAACCTTCTGCGTCGGCCGTATTCGACGTAGTGGAAAGAAACAGCAGACCCGTTCGTAGTAACAGTAACTCGTGCTTTACGTTAGAAGACCAGTACTTGCAAGAGAGTGCACCCCTATTTAGCTAATAAAGGTATCGTTTTTTTTGTTCAGTTTTTGGTGTTTTCTGTTTGTTAAATAGAGGCTGCAGTTAGTGTTCCATTTTTTTGAAAGATATTAGTGTTTAGATCTAAAATAGAGTAACAACAAAGATGTCGGTAATTACGTTGTATTAGGGATGAAGAAATTTCAACTTACGGCGACCGTGTAGGAAAAGAAAATGTTCGTCAATCCATCCTCATCATATCAGAAAATAGCAACCGGAATTACAACAATCTAGAATAAATACTCGTTTATTGCTAATGTTTAATTAAACAATGGATTTGATTAACTAAATGAAATCAAGTGACGGCGTACACACCACCGATCACCATCACAACAGCCACGGAAACGCGCATAGTACGTTTTTCCCCAAACAAATCAACAAAAGCCGTAACAGAAATTGTCAAAAGTCACAGCGATCGCCACTTATTGGCGTCGAGAAAAAATTAAAGTTTGAAAACTATGACCTCGACAAATTTTGTACAATTTGCAGAAAATTATCGTAACATAATTACCGATTTATAGATGGCGTTATCGTCGATTTAACGCGGGGTTTTAATTGATTTAGATTGCAGTTAATTTCGCACATTAGTTGTGTTAAAGTTACTGTGATTTGTGTTAGAATGACTAAGAGACAGGTTAAGGTTAACTTTTGGTTAATTGTTAAAGAAAAAAAACAATTATTACCATAAATTACTGAAAAACTGGCCGTTTCACTAATTTCGGTTTTTTAATTTTTTTTATTTTTTATCAACCTTTTCTTGTCTTCTTAGACCCACGTTTTTATGTACCTTACTCTCACTCCATTTTCTTACTTTTTCCGTTTTATAACTTCACTCTTTATGTTTTTTCTTTTTTTGTCATATAGAGTTTACTTCCCATCAATTTTTTTCTTCCATCTTATTTGACTTTAACGGTTAATTGGATAATTTGAGAAGACACGGAACCCTTATAAATAAAATATACCACAAAATTGCCCCGACATATAGGTGGCTCTGTTGTCGATTTAACTCTGATTTTTTATTATTTTTGCGGATCACATATACACACCTAGTTATTGTCACAAAAATTGCAGTACATGCCCGGACAATATTTCGGGACATTTTATTTATATGGCTTGCGCCATAGTAGAATTACCAATTTTTTTTCTTCCGTCTTTTAGATTTCAACAGTTAATTAAAAAATTTGCAAACGCTTATTAATAAAATGTATCAAAACATTGCCCCGACATATAGATAGCTCTGCGGCGCACGTATACACATTAAGTTATTGGCCCAAAAGTCACAATAACTCCAATTCTACGACGTAACATGACAATCACCAAGAATCTAAGCAACTTGGTTTAAATCAACGGGAGAGCCATCTACATGTGGAGTACATCTTATTTATATGACTTGCGTATATTCCCAAACTATTTAATCGACGCTTTATTTTTTATTATTTTAGAAGCGTTTTATGGTTTTTTGTAGCTTAAAAAATGCGCACTGATGCTAAAGGTAAGAGGAGGTAAATGTTTTAGAAAATAATTTAAAACTTCCTCAAACAAAATCGGATGTAGAATAATCATTGGTAATATATATTTTTAAAAAGAACAGTTGATAAAATACTAGTTTGTTGATTGATAAATTTGGGAAATAAGCAATACTAATGAATATTATTTACTATAAAATTGCCATGACATGTAGATTGCACTACCGTCGAATTTGTATCAAAGACAAAATGGCGGTAGTTCAGGGTGCAAGTAACAAAAGTTGGTAAAAATTCTATTGAAGCAAATACAAGTGAGGTAATGGAAAAGCTACAAGTTCGCTTTTGGCAGGATATTTAAATTTCGTTTTTGTCGGGACCGTGCGCGCATGTTCGACTAGGTTCGTAAGTAAAAGCAACATATCGCCAAAAACACGATTCTGGATCGTCGGTCCTCGTCGACAATGTTCGTGAGTAGGTCAAGATGGCGACGTGGGTGAGGTCGACAATGTTCGGAAGCTTTCGGTCGTGTTTGCGATGTTCTGCAAGGGTCGTAAAGTCAAGATGGCGGCATTCTTAGTGACTATATAAATTGTATAATTTTATGTGTATGGTTTATTATTTGAAACTGGTCAGCACAGAAAAAAAGGTACATTGTTGTTATCAAACAATGTGTTGTTGGACTTTATCATCTGATGAATGACTTTTTCTACAATCCGGTTAGGGAGGAGTATCGACAAGAGTTTGTAGATGTCAATGACGGTCCGGTTGAATGCATAAGTAAAACCTCAGACATATCTAGCAATATAAAAATTACCTACAGTACGGAATATCATCCCGATTTATCAGGTTGAGGCGAGTGTATTAATAATTATTTTATAAAAACAATCAGTTTAACACGTGATTATAAAAAGTGTAAATGGGACGTATAATTAATTATCGTCTGAAGTTAATGCAATCGCACAAGCTAGATGTATTCTACAACCACCTAATCAATCGCGTGGTTATCAAGCAGAAGAAGAAGAAGAAGAAGGAAACAGTAAATCAATTTGGCAACGAATCTAACGACGATGTTGATTGAGATGTTGATTGAGATGTTTATAACATATATTAAAACTGCTAAACAGCAAATATAATATTAATTCTCATAATGTATTATGCTTAATGGAAGTTTTATATTATCGTCCAGGTTTTATTATGTCTTGTGTAGTAAAAATTAGCGTTAGAGGGTAAGCGTAATAATTTCTGGTTCTGTTCTTAAATATATATTTGATATATCGTCGACAAAAACTAAACGCGAAGATAGCCGACGACGATCAAAAGCTTTCGATGAAGGCCGACGACGAAAAACTTCCAAACATTGCCAACCGCACCCACGTCGCCATTTTGACTTACTCATGAACACGAACATTGACGACGGGGACCGACTATATGGAATGGTATGATTAGCGCCATGTAGCCTTAACTCACGAACCTTGTCGAACATGCGCGGACGCATAAACAAAATTCAAATTTCCCGCCAAAAGTGAGCCAGAAACGGCATCATATAGCTACTGCCACAGAACTGTACAGGTGCTAATTAAATACTTGTAAGAACTAAAATAAGTCCAAAAAAACTATTTCATTTTGTTTATTACTTATATTTTTGCTAGGTAACATGGAAATTGTACAAAGTTAGGGATACTGGGTGTATTGATGACGAGAAACTTAAATATTAACTTAGTCTTTTGTTTAATGTTAGAGGGTGCCACATTCATTGTTGTTCCTGAATTTAATTAATCATAACTTTTGTGTTATTTTGAGTAGGCAGACTTATTGTCCATTCAATTTTACATAAAAAGATACTTTTAGTATTTGTCACTAAAAGCATTTTTTATTTTAATTGCTTTTCTAGTTTTTTTAGCTTAAAATACTCAATATTTTTTTAATATTTTATTTCTAACGGTTATCAATTGTATATTTTTGATAATAAAATTAATACAGTTCACTTTTATCTTGAACAATGTGTTTAAATAAATAGTCTGGACAAAAAATTGGTCAAACTAAACAATATTAAAAAAAACTAGTTTTACTTTTGACTTCTTATCTAACCTAAAAACACTATTAATGTTTCACTAAGTATACCACCCTAAACCATGTTTAAACCAAAAATAAGTTGTAGTTGTAATGCGCACAGAAAATTTTAATTAATTTTATTTTCAATGTAATAGACATCGCAAATCAAAAGATAACCATGGTTGTCATTGGGCATTACGTTTATAGTAATTCTGAGTTTACCAAAAGGAAAAGTTTGAAGCGAAATTTTTGAATAATCCAAATAGTGTCTATTGACGTGATACCGTTTCTGAAACAAACGTTCTATCAGTACCTGTTAATACACTTTGACGCCGTCATCTCGTCACTGGTGCTTCGACACAAAATCGTCACGATGCGAAATCACCTTGACACCAGATCACCTCGACGCGAACTCATGTCGTCTCAATATTATATTTGCGCTAATTGATGGTGTTTTTAAATTTTCAGTTTGTTTGTAAATTTGGCTACTGCAAACAATGTATATGATTGATATATGATTTACATCAACAACATTTTTTGTAAGTTAGTAAATTAAATGTATAAATAAACTTGAAATTGTTTTTTAACATTCCGGTACAATTAAGTGTATCTGTTATTAGCAAATCTAGAAAAAAACCGCGGAGAAAAGCCAGAAATCGAAAGTTGGGGTAAAAACAATCGCGGAAAAATAGTTTTGGAATAAATAGATGGAGTGTAAAAACAGCTAAAAAAGCTTACGAAAAAGAAAGCTGGGGAGGATGCTAATAAAATGTATATCACAGTAATATTTGAATATAACAGTATATTGCTGTGATTACACATTTCTATTAATTAAAGATTATAGCTTAATGGATGATAATAAATAATCAAAGTATAGCTAATAGCGATGATTATAATAAATCAATTACTAACTGGACGTTTAATTTAAAAAAAATACTGACTATTTTATGCGATTTTTCTCCTCGGTCTTTTTTCCAACTGATTTTTGTGCTACTGACTTATTTTGTGCAATTTTTCTTTCTGTCGGCTTTTTATACACGGCATTGTACGCACAGGATGTTAATTAAGTACGTGGCCTACTTTAAAAGGTTATTCTTTAACGGCTTTGATTTTATTATATGAAATAATAAATAAGCTCACGTTCAGATGAGCTCGCGTCGAAGCGGCTGTGTTGAGATGACGGTGTCACAGTGATTGCGTCAAAATGAGCTGCTTTGACCCACAACATACCTTAGGTATGGGGCATGCCCCGGGAATCATTTGCCCAGCTCTGGCAATTTCGTACCAAAATTCACCCAAGTACTTATTAGCAGCTTTACAGGCCGATTCATGTCGTATACGAAATAATTGGGTATAGATTTTTCCGTCAATACTAGATTCTATTAATGCTGACATCTATAACAAGAAGGCATTAGAAACAAAAAATTTTTGCTTTAAATTCCTTACTCCCACGGTGTCATCTAACGCTCGGGGAAAAGTCAGATCTAAATTTAAAAATTGTTTACCATTTTCCATAATAAACTCCGTGTACTGTTTGGATCGATTGTTTGGGTCGCAATTTTCATACCGGGTGACAACGAAATTGGTGTAAGTAAACGAAGCAACAACCTAAATATGATTAAATTATGCACTTCAAATTTAAATTTGATAAAAACATACATTTGATGAAACAGCAAGTACCACTATAAACAGCAACATATCTTTTATTATCTCTACATCGTCCTAGTTTATATATTTTACAAACTAATTATAATCGCATTTGGTGCTTACAAACCAAGACTAAGGTTAATTGATACAGTACTATTTTATCTGGACTTTATTATGATATGGATCAATATATATATATAAAGTATCCAAGGACGGTAAATTAAATATTAACTTTATACTAAAATGCACAGTGATAATAAAATTTCTAATTCTATAATCACCAGGCAAGCACCTAAAAGCTTTGAGGCTAACGGGCACGGTAGAGAAAAGTCGAATAACCAATAAGGTCCAAAAAATAAAGACCACCGGAATTCGAGCATCGATTTACTACCGTCTACGCATATCCAAAGTCACAGACTACATAGAAAAAATTCTACCCTAAACCTTGTCCTTGTGAAAGATTGGACTGGAGACACGGACTGCGTGCCGGATTCTTCTCAAAAATGGTTTACAGACGGATCTAAAATAGGAAATGGTGTGGGGGCAGGAGTGGTAGGACCATGCTCTAAGACACAAGTGTCTCAGTGCTGACGCTACTATTTTTCAAGCAGAAGTACACGCCATCTACATGGTGAAACATTTTCTCACCAAAAACCGATGCAAACAGCACATAAGCATCATGTCGGACAGTCAAGCGGCATTAAAAGCACTGCAAAGTAATAGATTGAGATCACACATGCTACACGAACGCCATCAAGCCCTAAATCAACTGGCGGACAAGAACAAAGTTGAACTTGTCTGGGTGCTAGGGCATGAGAGAATAGGAGGCAATGAGGAAGCAGATCAGCAAGCAAAGCTAGAAGCAGCAAAATCTTTTATATGGCCATCTTTTATGTTTGGCTTTAGCCAGATGGATTATTAGGGGGTTATTACCAATTGGGCCAACAAACAAGTCAACAGAACCTGGAGTAATTTGCCAGGTCTCAAACATTCTAAAAAATTTCTTAGTCCTAATTAAAAGAAGGGGGAAGGAAGTGTTGCACAGAAGAGACTTAAAACTACATTGTGGTATACTAACAGGACACATCCATTGCAAGTATCACTTGAAAAAGATGGGACTGGTGGACGATGATACATGCAGGTACTGTACTAAAGAGGTTTAGCGCATGGACCACATCATTACGAGATGCCCAGCCCTGTGCCTAAAGTGTACAATCACTTAGAACTCATCTTTATTTTGGAAAAAGATCTACTAAGACTCCCTATTAAGGATCTGATCGGTTTGTCAAAGACATTGATCTTTTCTAAATCCAACTAGAAGGGGCACAAACGATCTAATCTGGTCGCAGTGCAGGAGGTTCTTTCTATAACACTCACCTCATTTCTAATAATAATTGTCTTTGTGGCAAATTATACATAGTCACCACCAAGAAATGGACAAAAACTAGACTTAATAAACAAAATGTCAGCGGTACCTGTAAATGTGCTTAGCAATGGGGATCATAAAATACTCTTTGAGAGCTTCAAGTTATTAGCAGCGCCTAATAGTTATTATCACAGGTTAATTATAAAAGCCATCGAGATCTATAAACATCCAAAAAACTTCAACAGAAAGGAAGAAACTAGTTCTAGAATTCAATCCTCAAGAGAATCTTTGAAGTACCTCCAAAGAAGCTGACCATTTGTTAAATCAAAAAATCAATGAGGTCCAAATGATCGAAAGTACCGGAAACCACTAGTCTATATTATTCTAAAAACACGTGATCAAAACTATCTTTAAACGAACCAAGAAGATTTGAAACACCGACAAAATGCAAACCCTGAGTCACTAGTTGGAAGCAATCATCAAGAACTTTAGAACGGCGCTTACAAATTGGGATTATAGCTCCGCCCCCTCAGAACCAGTACAAATGCAAGCTACGAACAATCTTTGGTCTACATCGGAAATGAACGGTCTCGAAGAAACTGGCCACATTAGGAAGAATTTCAATCAACGATTTAAACACTTGTTCAAAACGGTCGCGGAACTTAAATCAGTTGCTGTTAAATTTTGCTTAAATTATTTCTTGGTTTTCCGAAGTTCCCTAGGAACTTTGTTTTATTTGAGACAAATTTTTTTGTGTAACCTTTTGCAACAACTACCTATCTCTCGCTCTTGGTAATGTAGCGGCCCGTCTCTCTTTTGCACTTTGTACACTAGACTTCTATAGGTTCACGCTGGTTTAGAATGGGGTGTCAAATTTTGCACGTTATAATCGTGATTTTGATGATCGTTGGAATGGGCAATGAATCGTTCAATCGTGAGAAAAACATATGCTCAGTAGACATGGCGACAAACAGCATAATGGCACAATTTGGTTCTAATTATTTGTTTTAGTAGAACATTCTTTTGTTCTTTGCATTCATTCTGTGTCAACAATAGGTTATTTATGTAAATTTGTATATATTATAATATAGTTTTTGTTGCACACAATAAATTATTACAGGGTTTCTATAAATGATTGTCCCATCAGCTGAGTGTGAATTAACTGATAGTGAATTGTTTTTGCTATGTCATCATCTGTCAGTTATTTCTCGTTTCGTTGTATTATTATCCATAGTTGTAATTGTGTTCTTCGTAGTTTTTGCTAATTTTGTTATTTATTGCCAACAATGAGACATTGTTTATAAAACCTGTACAAAGGTAGGTGTATACAACAACCAATTAATTCTTACAAACCAGAATGGTCGTCTTGATTAGTGTCCGTACATCAAGGCCATCTGGGGCTCACGGTATACTAAAGGAATTTTAATACGGGACGGCGGCCTGCTCCGCGCTGTCAACAATAAACGCTGCGCTCGCCAACACTAAGACTACTATGGCTACGCCCGCAACCGTTTCGCCAGCTATGGACATTGTCAGCATTAACACTAATGACGAACATAGAAGAGCCATCCTCTAGCTCTCTTTCACCTTCACCTTGACTACATCACAAAGTTGTTTCGTCACCTATATCGCTCAACAAACAACCCGCAAGATAAAACAAAATACCGTTGCAACACCCTCAAACGCCAAATCAGTTTGCAACATCCCGAAACACCATAACCGCTACTTCGACATAGCTGTCCACGATCAAACCTCTACACACGCATACGTTTTTCCAAACTTTACAGACCGAAGTTTTGTCTTTTAACTGTGTTAGAGCAACATGCTTGATTATACATCATGCCGGGTTCCTGACGTTCTACGCCTGTTACATACAGGACGCGCTCACTGAAACACACCCGCGCACTTATTCGTTACGCAACTGCTTATCTTCAAAGTACTGCTTGTCGCATATAGGTACCAAAACACGCACCTGATTTGCACTTATCACCCCCAGTTTTAAAATTTTAACTCTGTAAAATACAGCACTCGCAAGGTACCATATCGCTTTTTAAACAAGCAACACGTAAAGGCAGTCTTTAAGTAAGCAGATGCAACAATAAAACCTACAACACGGCAGGATTTTAAGTAAGTATTATCAACACAACCTTTGCAACAGCAGCATCTTCATCAGCAATCTACACAACCTACAACACGGCAGCATTTGCAACAACGCTAACAAGAGCACCATACACAAACAACAAAACTTAAGCAAAGAGGTACACTCACAATTTTTTTTTGCTTATCTTTGCGCATATCGTGGATTGTCAATCCACTAAGAAGGGACCCATACGAGGTTGCCAGATTTAACTACATAATTTTTACTTGAGAAAACATATTTCGAAAAATGCGAAACGTAAACAAAACACCGTCAGCATTTTGTCAATCATAATGCACACATACATATAAATAGTAGAATCAGCAGCAAAAGAGTTACACAGTTTACAGTTACTACAAAGCGTACACTCGTAGAAACGTAGTAAGCGTTCATATATGTATCAGCAATGGCGTTGAGAAACAGTTTATTCATGTTAACATATCTAGTGTAATATAATAAAAATGTTAATTTGTCTTTCTATTGTAAATTATTGAAAAAACTTAAGATAGTGATATAGACGTCTGAGGCTTTAATTAGAAGGTTTTGTATACGACTACAAACCTTTTAATTAAGGCCTCTAGATTTCTATATCACTATCTGGAGTTTTAATAATCTAGTTTAATATAGTTAAACTGCACCTAAATCGACCGTTGCCATTCATTCTCCTTTTGAGACTTTAACCTGTGTTATCAACCTCTATGACACCACATAGCAAAGAAAATATAAGAAGAATATTTAACACGTTAAAGATAGGTAAAGGATTTCCAAAAAAATAAAGGGAGACTTAAATGTGCCTAGTATACAAAGGAGGAGAGAAAACAGAAAAGAAATGCTTTGCATATAATCATTAAAACAGGATATATTTATATTGGAAATATGATTAAGACTAAGTTCTATTTTTAAGAGATTTGGAAAAAAATAGAAGCAAAACAAAATAGAGGAATTGTAATAGGGGGAGTATTGGCAGTATATGCCGTGATGGCGAGGAAAAAGAGAAGGATAGTATGGAAAGAGTTAATTTTTAATGGAAGTAATTAAAAGTAATTGTGAAAAATACTAAAAAGGAGATGATAAAAAATGTGAAAGAGGTGGAATATTTAGGATACATACTGACATTGTAACGGTTGTAGTTTACAAATAATAATAAAAGAAAGCGACGGTTCTAGCGGTACAACCTAGAGAGAAAAATATAAGACAATTTGGCTCGAAGTAGCGCACTAAATTCGTGGAGGATCCAATACTTATAGTAGTTAGCACAGCAGTGTCCGGCTTAGTCGGTGAGTTGGGGTGGGTCTTGAGGAACTGTAAAGAAATAGACTGCTGCCTAACGAAGCGCCACCTGCTGGGTAATAGAAAGAAATAAAACAGCAGTTCAATAGGTTTTACTAAAAGGTTTAATACGCTAAAACAAACACAAATCAAAGAGACGAATAGACAATTAAGTATAGCAAATAAAACTTACAGTACTAGGAGAATATGTGAGAAGTAACAGAGACTGTCGCATAAGATTTACGGTGTTAGCAACAACAATTTAATTAAAGCTTGCAATTAATGTGTCGAAATTCAATTAAGTTTTTCTTTTGACACTCAAATTAAAGTTAGCGTTCCAATTGAGGATTGGTTACTAAGGAAACTTGACGTACACACGTCACTTACACATGGTGACTTAAAACTAACTTAAACTTGGAATAGCACGGTAAGTAGCTCCCGAAAACCCAAAAGACCTTTTGTTTTAGCTTCACCCACTTTATTTAAAGCGCCCAAGTTCTTATGGAGCTAGTTAAAAACAAAACCGAACGTCGGTGGTAGAGTCTAATCCAAATAAATATTTACTTATATGTTAAGGATTCAAACCGTTTAATGTCACATGTACGTGAGCTTCATACGCATGAATAGTGAATAGGTTTTTTAAACAGTAAACTTAACTGTATTCTGTAGTATGCTGTTCTAGGTAGCACTAGGATTTTCCTTAGGAGAAATATATAACGGAAAACGGAAGGCAGATATGTTCCCTCGAAGCAGCAAGCATGCAGCGTGAATGACCCCTCAGCTTGTTGAGTTCATCGGCCTTTGGCAGCTTTAATGGTAGTCGTCGAGTTATATAGCGAAAGATTCTTAAATAGCCATTCCAGCACCCCCAGGATTCATCCAGAATGTAACACACAAGTAGAGTATGAGGTCAAGACACGTGCTAAAGCATACGTCGTAATTAGAATTAACACAACCACAAGACAACAAAAAAAATGGAAAAGAAGTACTTACGGCGAATGCGGTCGGATTTACGTTTACACATCAATTTAATTTGGAATTATTGAAGTACACATTAATAATTTACGTGTAAAATTTTACTTTTACTAAGCACGGCAATCACCCAATAGAAGGAAGTAGCAAAATGTCCGCTTGTAGTCTTAGAAACTTTTCGTGAATTAATCAATCCCCCAATGGAAAAATCGCAACCTGCGCGGCAAATTTAACTTTTGTCGTAACGTGTTACACACTGCACCCGTTTCTAAGAAAGTTCCCGACGTACATTTTACTTTTGTAAATAAACCTGTAACAACTTATGATACTAAGGGTAGAGCACATAAAACCGCCTAACGAGAAAAAGGAAAAAATCTTAAAACAAGTGTAGGGGTTAAAAGAAAGAGTGTTTGGCAAAATATTTTAAAAAAGATAAAAATCGTGTAATTAGCAACACTGGCATATATAGTGGAAGGTATAGAAAGATATAAGATAGATAAGATAAGAATACAAAGAATACAAAATATTACAAAAATTGGAACAAAGTAAAAGAAAAGATAATACAGTGGGATATGCGACTGAACAATTACAGAGCAAAAATAGTAGGTGTGAGAGATAAAAGAAATTGAAGAGAAAAGAAAGAAATGTAAAATAGAAGAATATGTAATAATGAATAAGCATTGGTGTGAGGCTAGCAGAAGAGTATGTAGAGAACTGAGAAAATGTCAGAGCACATGAGTTTAAGGTACGAAAAACGGATTGAAAGATAGAAGAGCTGTATTATCAGAGAGAGTAGTGTAATATTTAGTTGTTCTAGTAATACTGGTTGTATTGTATTTAAGACAAATAAGACTGAAATTTTAAATTTAAGTAAATATGTGATTCATATCTAACCGTTATTTACGTACATACTACGGTGATTGTTATTTGGTGGGCTACAATGTAAATATAAACTAACTTTTGTTTGTTACGCATTCTACTTTAAACATGAGACTCTATTATTCTTTTTTATTTTACCTCAAAGTCTTGGCTTCTTTAATGAAAATATGATTTTAATCTTTATAACAAATTTTAATACGAATAAAATAATGCAAACATACAATTTTTATCTACTGATTAAAATTATAATTATGTGCATGTTTGATGGACACTTAAACTCAAATTCCCCTACAACTTTCCTTGTAAACTATTTTAAAAAAACAACTTTGATTAAGTTTACTGGTGACGTCATGCACTTGAAACCTTAAATTATACTGTCTGTGACCTTGGATATTTTCATATTCTTGTTTCTTTGTTCTTGTTCTTATCATTCTAATTTATTTATAAATTTGATTATTAATTGTTGTCTATAAAATTTTTTATTATTTTTTTAATACAATACGCTGGCGAACTAAGCTGAGCGGGCAAACTACAGATACGTGATCATAATAGCTTTAAGATATTAAACCGTTTTTTTCAAATTTCCACCATCTTGGCTTCAACACCCTTCATCATTTTGTAATTACTCACTTTTGCTTTGTCTTAATACGCACTAATTACACGTGTTTATCCTTATACTATACTATACATAACGGTACTTCGCTACGTGCTTACGATCATAGCAAATATAAAATATATTGGAGCAAGATAGATAGAGCAAATATTGCAAAAGAAAAGAAAGGTAAGGAGTGAAAAAAAAAATTATTTTTAGAATTTTTATATGTGAATATTGAATTCATTTGTAAGAAGGAATTTAAAACAATACATTCATTGTAACCCTTTAGTGACTTTGTACAATACTCTGTGGTAATACATTATATTTAAACTCAAAATAACAAAACTTTAATTAATTGTGTTTTCTATATAAAAAATACCGCAAAAAAAAATATAATCCGGGTTATCATTCGGCGCTATCTTGATTGAAACTTTCAGTTTTCCAAATGGAAAAGTTTGAAGTGAAATTTTTGAATAATCTAGATAGTGCTTGTTTCCAAAATAACGTTTCTGCAAAAAAGATTTTAACACGCACTAGACGCTTTATAAAATCATACTTTAGGTATGGGACACAAACCGGGAATTATTTGAGCAGTTCTCAATATGTCATAGCAAAACTCTCCCAGTACTTATTAGCAGCCCTGCAAGCATGTTTTCAGACGCAACAAAACAAATTTGTATATAATTTTCCATCGACACTGGCTTCTATTAATGTTGACATCTATAATAAGTAATTATAACAACAGGAAAAGAGTTACTGATAAAACTTAACCCTACAGTATCGTCAAAAGGTCCTGGTAAAGTTATATCAAAATTTACAAACTGTTTTTTTATTTTCGGTAAAAAAATGCACATGAAGCTTAGATCGATTATTTACATCAAAATTTTCAAATCGGCTTACAAAAATTGGTAAACGTAAACGACACTACAACCTAAAATTTTTTTAATTAATTTATTATGAATCAGTTGGATTTTTCAAAATTATATAGTACGCATTCATGTAGAGCCACAGCAAAAAGTGCTTTAAACAACAACATGTTTGAATGATGTAATGTGAATATTTTTTTAGAGTTTCAAAACTTACTAAAATAAAGTTTGTTGTTCGCAACCGAGACTAATGGATTTTATGTTTTAAATAGATAATGAAAAATATGAAATATCAGATGTGTTTAATTTATAGGATGAAGATAATGTTTTTTTATGCGTACTGTAATAATCATTATTAACCACATTAGCCTTCAAAAATATTTTGTTAATTACGCTCTAAATCAGTCAATCAGTTCAAACTGTACGTATAACAGTGGAATTTAATTTATTTTTACTTTTTTCCCTCCCTGTGTTTTTCTTATTATCTCTTCCGTCCAATTTGCTCGTTCGCCGTCTACCCACAATTTTCTTTTCTTCCCTTAAATCTTCATGCTCTTCTCTCATATGTATGTTCAATGTTATTACTTCTTTCCCCACATAATCTGCATTTTCGTTTTCGTCCACTTGTCATTATTTATTCTTATTCTTTGCATTTCCGACTCTAAACCCTTTTCTTTTTTATTTTCTTATTGATTTCAGTTTTCTTTTCGTAACACATATAAGGTTTAACCAGAAACATTGACAGTAAATAATGCGTGAACTTAATAATGCATATGAGAATTGATGCGTTCGTTGCACAAAAGACTGATTAGGATTTACGATACCTTAAACCAGCGGCAACAGACAGCCGGATTCCGTTACTATAGATAAACACGCTTACGTCAGGGAAACAGCGAGTGGTGGTTTTAATCTCCGCCAAAACACACGAAATTGACCTCTGAACTTGTGGCCGGAGGTAATTTGACCCTTAAGACAGATGATAATTTTTTGTACAAATTGAACTCTTAATTTCCCAAAATACGCTGCAGTACACCCCACAATACTTTACAGATTGCGTGTTAATAAACCCAGAGATAGGTGTAAACAAGAAGGGAACCATGTTGTTATAGATAAAACAACAATGTTGACTTACGGTAGTCGAAAAAGAATAAAACATATTTTTTAATATGCCATCTCATAGAACTTTACATTCTAAAATAAATGGTCGATTATTGCAGATGCAAAAGAAAATGTCGGATTAAACTACCTGCATGTACTTAAACGACGGAATAGGATGCAAAAACCGACTAACACAAATTCTACGATTAAAATGACTAACTGCTTGATCCGCAATTTTTCAGGAGAAACCGTAAAATATTACTAATTTTGTTTTTTTTTTGTTTATTTTTAACTAGAAGTCTCTTTTTATCGTTTTTATTATGCTTTTTATTATTTTTTACTCGTCCGCTACTATTTCCATAAGAAGGAAAAGAAAATGTCGGTAACAATGTTGTTATAGGTGGAACAACAATGTTGACTTACGGTAGTCGAGAAAAAATAAAAGTATTCTTCAATATGCCATCCCATAGAACTTTACATTCTAAAATAAATGGTTTATTATTGCAGATGCAAAAGAAAATGTCGGATTAAACTACCTGCATGTACTTAAACAGCGGAATAGGATGTAACACCCGACTAACACAATTCTACGATTAAAATAGCCAATTGCTCAATCCGCAATTTTTCAGGAGAAACCGTATTAAATTACAAATTTTGTTTTTTCCTGTTTACTTTTTACTAGAAGTCTCTTTTACTTCTTACTTATTTGCTACTATTTGTATGTAGTCTGCGTATCCCAACACCTACAACTTTTCCTACTCAATCACAATTTCCGCACTGTGTTTCCCCTTCAGTACTTCTTCTAAGTCATCCAAGAATATTGAAATAACTTTGCACTTACGAGCATTCTTACTGTAATTCTTTTTTTGTCCAAAACACTTTTCACTATCATCTGCTCGTCTATACCTTTTTCTTTGATTATATTTTTTTTCCTTAACATTCTCTTAGTTCTTTTTACCTTATTTTAGTTGTCTACATTCCACTCCCAACCATTTACTTCTTTCTGTTCTACCATCTTTTTTACATATTCCTTTTTTTTTTGACGACTTTATCTTCTATTACTTTTGCATTTTCTTCTACTGTTTTTTCTGCCTATTTATTTTCTTCCATTTCTTTCCTACATTTTTTTATACTTTCTATCGTCCATATGTATTTTTCTTCTATACTTCCTTTTCCACTCTCACTTTTTCTCTCCTTTTAACGTTAACCTTTGCTGCTGGTGATCAGATTCTATCTCATCTCCTTCCCCCTTCTTCCATATTTCCATTTAATATTGTCTATCATCATTCATCATACACTTCTATTTTCTAAAATCCAGATTTTTGTCTTAAAATTTGATTATTTATGGAATGTCCGCTGTAAAACTTAGCTTGTGCTACCCTTGAAATTGATTATGAAATATGTTTTTATTCTGCTTATGCAACTATAATAAAGAAGATTTGGTTAATTGTTTTTTATGTTTAAATTGGTTTCTGTCGTGTGCTGGAATCAATACGGTTGATGAATGCCTACACCAATCTTCCGAAGAGTGGATCTGTAAAGCTTGTTTTAATGGCAAATTTTCTGATCGTCAATCCACATGCTTAAGTTTAAATTCTAATTATGTCTTTCAAATTCTAAAAATCCTTTAAAAGAAAATCAACGGTTAAAAATGTACGTAACGGGGATCATCCTCATAGGATGTCAAATCCATGTACTTTAAATACCGACGTTTCAATCAGTTGGCCTAACTTTTTTCAAGGTCATAAAGTATTAATCACCAAACAAAACTTGATCTAATACGATTGATGAATGAATTGACCAAAACGTCGGCATTTAAAATACAGAGTCATAATTTGACTCTTTACTTCTACTCCTACTAGAAAACCCCACAAGTTTAGGAAAAAGAAAATAAACATTAACTTCCAGCAGGAGTTTAAATTTAATCTATTTTCTTAAGTTTCTTCCGGACCTGCAGAATGTCAAGAATTTGTAAAAAGCTATTGACAATAGAATCTGAAACTTGAATTCTAAAGACGATACTCGTCTAATGGTTGTTCAACAATTATCCATTATGATGAATGATGTATTAACCTCTAATGATCTCAACAAAGATCTGTTCTTTTTTGCATTTTATGCTTTGAGGGTGCCTTCTAAAAAATCCGAATCTTTCACATTGAAAGTTAAAAGTAATATTAAGACCTTGAGCAATTTAATTGAACCTTAAAGTTTTGGAGTTTTGTTACCTCCTCTCATTCTAATTTGTAGAGTGGAATCAAAGGTTTCAGACAAAGGCATAATGGGAGCTGTTAAACCTTTAGCGAGTTTTGATAAATTCTTACCATAGATGAGACAATTCTTATCAAATCAAAGTACCCGTCTCCATCAAGTGTATTAGAATTCTCGTTACTAACGAGATGTTTTATTGTAAGTTGTTCAATGATTATGACTGCAATCATTTTTTTGTTTCTTAAAAATCTTAAATATTATTGTCATAATTTACCCTAAAGTTATAGTAAAATATTTACAATAATTGCAAAAAACCGGGTTTTTTAAAGAAATTATTTTAAAACGATTTAAATTGAACAAAGTTGCTTGTTTAGAAGCAAACAACCACATTTCTATAAAAATAAAAAATGCCAATATCTTTGACTATTTTCCATAAAATAATTATGAATGAACTACTCTAATTTCCGATTGAAAGACTAAATTTGTTTTTGAAACTGACAACTCTTTCGCTCAAGACAAAGCCCCCTATACTATAGTATACTCAAAGACCGTTGCAAATGCTAATTTAATTCGGTACGGGCCTAGCAACCCCTAACTAAAAGACCGCTGCAAATGCTGATTTATTTCGGTAAAAGCGCGGTAACCACTAACCCAAAGACTGCTGCAAATGCTGATTTAATTTGGTACGGGCGCAGCAAGGACTAACTCAAAGACCACTGCAGATGCTGATTGAATTTAGTACAAGCGTGGCCCAAAGTTTCTTGATCTTCAGAGAACTCCTTAAAAACAACCACCGTTAGTAATCCAAATAGCAGTTGCTTTCCTCCGATACCGTTTCATTTAGAACTAGCCGCTTGGTATCACTGATCCTCGAGGGTAGCTAATCTATTCGATAGCACTTTGTAATAGTCGTGCTGACAGACGTTACCCTAGGCGAAGTATCACCGCCACAAACCGTCGTTGGCCCCGAGCACCAAACTTTGCGTACATACACTGCTCGCTTGCTAAAAATCACCGTACGAGTACAACCACCAGGTATCCTGGGCAAGTTGAGACGGACTTTCGTCGTTTGCCAAGCCGTAAGCCGCAATAATAAACGCTGTTGTTTATGCTGAACAAGCGAGCGCCGTAGACAGACGTTCTAACCAATAATCTTAAAAGCGGGTGTGAACAACCGCAACCAATAAATAATAACTACTTACCTGTTTCACTAAGAAACCGCACAAATCCGCAACCAGAGTATTTGTTTAGCAAGAAATTCCGTTGTGTAAAACACGTGAAGATTCTACCGCCAACCGTACTAGCTCGGTGCGGCATTCCGACTGGCCGTATCTAAGCTGCCGCTGTTCCGACCACGACTCGCAAGTATCGCGCGTATTGAAAACGAATTGTATATAAATCCTTTGTATATATAATAACCCCTAACTTTGTAAATAGACATCTTAAAAGCAAACCCTAAGCATTTTTTTTTGCTTGAAGCTACCCACTTGCATATAAATTTTGTTACGTCACGTTTGTTTATGGATAGATCAAAATTAGAAGTTGGTGTAAATGTAAAAATGATGGGACCAAGGTTTAAAATATACTTGTCTTTCAATGATAATTCCACCGCCTTCTAAGCAAATTGTTTAAAGAAGAAAACTTTAAAGAGCATCTGAAAATCTTACTTACCACAAACAGAAAGTCATATTTCCGAATAGGGTAGAATAGAAGGGAGACATTGAATGTATACGGAAAATCACACAAAGATCGTTAACGGATGGGACCAAGGTTAAAGAGACATATGTTCTTTGATAATAATGACACTGTTTCTTATGCAAAACCTTTTATTTAATGGAGCCTATTTGTAAACGTTATTTATTAATTAATTTCTATTTTGGAAGAATCAATGAAGCAGGCAGTGAAACTGGACAAGGAATTTTGTTTAAAAGCAGGAAACTTTAAAAGGCATTTGAAAATCTTACTGGCCACAAATACAACTTGCAAGGCAAGCACTAAATGTGTACGAAAATACTTACAAAAGTCGTCCATGGATGGATCCAAAATGGAAATTGGTGTGAGATACTGAATGGTGGGATCAAGGTTTAAAAAGCTCGTGTTTTTCAATGATAATATCACCCTCTTTCAAGCAAATTTTTCTTATATTTAGCGGCATCTATTTGTAAACTTTATTGAATAATTAATTTTTATTAGTCTAATTTATTTCTAATTTAGAGGAAGGAATATTTAAATCAGGCACTTATGAGGAATTTTATTTTAAAGAAGAAAACTTCAAAAGTCAACTTTTATCTGTAAAGGTTATTTATTAATTAACTTTGATTGGTCTGATTAATTTCTAATTTGAAGAAAACAATGAACCAGGCACTTAACTGTACGAGGAATACCATTTTATAGAGGATCAAAAATGGATTTTGGCGTGGGATGTGGAATGGTGACACTAAGGTTTAAAAGGCACGAGTCCTTCGATGTTAATGCCACTGCTTCAAGTAAATTTTGTTTTTATTTGGCAGCCCCTACTTGTAAACTTTATTTATTAATTAAATTTACTTGCCCTAATTAATTTTTAACTTGAGTAAACAATGGAGCAGAGATTTAAACTGCACGGAACGATACTAACCCCAAATACAAAATTTGTTTTCCAAGTTGAGAGAAATGGAAGAGAAGCACTAAATGTGTACGGAAAGACTCACTAAAGTCGTTTACGGACAGATTCAAATGGAAATTGGTGCGATGTGGAATGGTAAACCATTTACATGACCAAGAACCGATGTGGACAGAAAATAAGCATAATGTGGACCAGTCTAGAGGCATTAAAGTGCCTGCGATGCAATTGGTTTAAATCAAAAAAGCTGTCGGACACGAATAAAGTGGAGTTTGTTTGTGTGACAGCGCATGAAGAAATATCAACCAACGAGGAAGTCGATCAGCAAACCAAACTTGGCGCGGTAGCTTTTTCAATATTTTTTTCTCACATACAGAGTTGGCCAAAGGTACTTTCAGAGAACTAGAAAAATATCAACAGAAACTAAAAACAACATCAGATCTCCAACACTCAATAAAATTTTGCAACCTGAATAAAAAAGAAGAACAAGAAGAAGAAAAGAAACGTAAAATACTTTTTGTAGGACACTAACCGAACACGCCTAATGCAGTTATTGTAATTAGGTACTGTGTCTCCACAGTGGTGGAAATGATAGAACACATCATCAGAAAGTGCCCGGCTTTGTGCCTAAAAAAGATAATATATCTAACAGATATGATTGTCAAGGAAAAAGAGTTACTACCACTAGCCGCCAGGGGCTGACTGATTTTATCAATAATATAGGTTTCTTTAGTTTTTAAGTTTGTTGACGTTTCTATAATAAGAAAATTATCTTGACGTCACCCATCTCTGCCTCATTCATTCATAATTCTACCGCTGTAAATCCCCACAAAAATTGTAGATAGGAATGGGTATAATTTCGCCTGTTTCCATTAGTTTAAGACATTCGCCTGTACCAGATTATTCTCTTGATATCCTGCTGAAATACTATTGACCACCGCCTGAACTTAATCTGAAACCGATACCGGATTAACTTGCTATAACTTTGTCTTATTACGCACAAGTAATCCCCCAAAATTTAATTTGTTGCGGACAAAAGTGCAGTCTTCTTCTTCTGTTACGTCAACGATCGTTCTGAACCCAGTAAATCAATTTACTGCGTTCAGAAGTTAAAAACGTAACCCTTCATCTAATTAGCTCTGTCTTACATCCACCGATTTGCGTTTGGCCGTTGTTTAGATGCTTTCTTTCATACTATACTCTGACTCTCTGTCGTAATCCGAAACACTATATACCTGGCTATATCCTGACGTCGTTACAGAACCGTGCTCTCAAGCAAAATATTTAAACCTTTCTTGGTGTACAACCACCAAAAGATAACACACTATTTATGTTTACAGAAACAATTTCCAAAGATTTCAATTTTGCATGTGGTGTCTTCCGCCATTGCCAGCCGGCTGTGTCTCTTCTACCGTCGCCATGGGACACTACGCCTAAGGGGGTTGCAGAAAACCTATTAGCTGTAGACCAGTTAACTATTGAATTTTTCTTTGTTTTATATAATTAATCCACGGATACATAATTATTATTTTGTTAATTACATACGTCTTAAAAATTGGACTCTCTTTACATTTTCACTGTGGTTACCCGACCCAAAATAAATGTTGTAAATCTTATACTTGCACAAGTTAATTAATTTAACAATAATAATAATAATAATTTTTTAGTTGCCATTAAAATTTGTAACAAAAGGTTTAAGGAAAAAGACTTGCAAGATTTTCAAAGGTAATTAAGTGAGGTTTATGTGGTAATCAGCATTTTGATATTACCAGAAATTATTAGTGTGTGCAGATTTTTTCCATGATACTTCTTTTAATGTTATATTATCTATCAATTAGGTATTACATAAATACATACAACAACAACATTAATAGTATATAACGTTCCGCAGATAAAGATCAAAATACAACATCCTGAAGCTCATCTAATGCAATTACCTACATTTTTTAGCGCAAAAAGTGCTTGTTCAGTATTTTGTTGCCGAAAACAATTACGTTTACTTAAATTCTATTGTTTGACGTCCTACGTAAATAACTTTCAATGGAAAACAGATAAACATGAACACGGCGTATTAAGCACGATTAAAATGAAGATAAAACCTAAACCTATAAGTCACTTCCTGAACTAAATCAGTTACAACACATTGTCTAACATCCCATTTTTTGTCCAATAATCAAAACACGATGACAAAAATACAAATCTTCTTAACAGTTTATCTTCAATTTTTGTAAGTGAATACTTTATATTAGTCTTAATAACATTTATTGAATTTTCTTCAGTACCACGTAAATGCATTTACCCATACAAACTTCTTCCTAACCAAATTCGAAGATTGCGATCCTCAAAATCGTTCAAAATTATCTTATCTTTTATATGTTAAGGATAATTTCCAATACGTGGATTTTGATATTACTCTGCCGGTAGAATTAGACAATCGCGTGGGTGTAAGTTAACATTTTTGGGATTTTATCCTTTTTGAACATATTCATTGAACAGGGACGTTTTACACTCGAATCCACAATTAACGAACAACAATATACACAGTTGTTCAGCAGATACGAAAAAAATTATTGTCTAGCAATTCAGACGTTCGGAGGAGAGTTTTGGTACGATTTTCAAAGATCCATGCATTTAAATCCTGGTAGTTGCCCGATTCCAAAAGTAAAGGAAAAAATGTCATGGCATTGTCACAATGTTTGAATTTTGTTTTTCTAGCGACGTTACCGAGTAAAAAATCATAAGATGAATTTTTCAAAAATTTCTTTGCAAACTTTTCCGTTCGGAAAACTGCGTATGACTGTCAAAGTGGTGGAAAACGCCGATCAAAATGTCGTCTTGTGTTTGAGATTTGTTATAGACAATAAACTTAATTAAACTTTGTTGTTGAAAATGTTGAGGTTGACACGTACACATGTTATTGTTAAATGTTTTTCTTTAAAATAAATGTAATGAAAATCTAATGTTTTAAGTAAATTCTTGTTTTAATTAACTGAATAATTTCTGAGTATATTTATAATTATTGTTTTTCAATATTGATATTGTTACCGAAAAATATTGGTACTGTATTTTTTATTCTACGTCTCACTTCTTTTTTGTCTCCTCAGAACTTTAACTAAGTACAGAAGTTCAACTCCTAGTCGACACCTTTGATACTGTAAATATATTTATGAAAGACAGTCGTATCTCCAATATTATTAATCTAGGCAAAATTTAAAATTAGAAAATATGTCATATTTTTAAAGACAATTTTTTTGCAATAATGTACATAAAATAAAAATGTCAACAGTAGTTGGACCAAATTTCTCTCCAAAATTTGAAATTTATTGAAAAGCACGAACACACACGACCACTCACGAAAACACGCGCACACACACGAACGCACACGAAACTCCACAAATTTAAAATTGTAGCAGGAAATCAATTCCAAGTTCGGCATCATGTAACTACTGTTCACTTGAGGTCTAATCCAATCAAAACTGGTGGTACGATATTTTATTTTAAAGGTATAAGATACTTTTTATTACGATTTGAATTTATGTATTATTTTATTTTTCCCATATTTAATTTGTTAGTTATAGCCTGTTTTTTATTTTTGTTTATATTTAAAAAAAGATGCACAAAACTGAGAATTTTGAGAAAAATTCTTTCTCAAAAAAATTATCAAAAAATAATAAACTTTGAGATTTTAAAACAAATTAGTAAAAAAATTACCAAAACAAAAAAAGAAAATCAATAACAAAACAATAAAAAATTTGTGCTATTTAAAAATAGTTAAAGAAAAAATAAAGCATTTTTTTAAATTATTTATATTTAATTTGTTTTATTAGTTATGCTTTGATTTCGATTTTGTATTTCGTTTTTATTTTTCTCTATTAAATTCTTGCAATTAAATAAATTATAATATAAAATTAAAATTTGCAATACATATAAAAAAAAATAACAATGTAGAGTAAACAAAAAATAATAAGCATCTTAAAATGATAAAAAATATGGATAAAGGGAACACACCAACTTGAATAAAGAAACTCCGTTATTGATTTTACCACATTGTTTTCCGTTGTATTATTGTAAATGTAATTTATAATTTAATTATTTTGGTTTTTTGTTTGTTGTTTTCTTTTTTTGTTTTTATTTTACTTTAGTTACTATTTTTCAGTTTTGAATGTTGATTTAGCATTTTTTATATGTTTTAAATATTTTTATTTGAAATTTATTTGTTTGTTTGTGATTTTTTTAATTTTGCTTTTTTTAGGTTAAATTTTTAGTTTGGTAATGTAATTTTTACATTTATTTTGCCGAATTTATATATAAAAAAAGATGCACAAAAACTATAACAATTATAGAAAAAATACTATTTAAAAAATAAAATTATCAAAAATACTAAACTTTGATATTTTAAAGCAAATAGTAAAAAATCCGAAATAAATGATATAAATCCAACAATAAAGCAATAAAAATTTTAATGCAATAAAAAAAGGCGTTACAGTTACATACAAAATAGAAAATACATTTTTTCATTTTTCATATTTAATTGTTTTAAAAGTTATTGCTTATTTTTCTTTCCTTGTTGATTTTGTATTTTGTTTTAATTTTTTTCTATCAAGTCTTTTTTTTGTTTTGTTGCAATTGCAATTTCTAACATTTGGTTCTAGTAATTAATTAATTATTACATTAATTTAAAATTTACAATATAATAAAAATAAAAATGTACACTAAACATTTAAAAAATGGAGCAAGGAAATACACCAACATAAATAAAGAAATTTCTGAATTTGAGTTGTTATTGAATCTATCACGTTGTTTACCGTTGTATTATTGTTAATGTAAAATATAATTTTTTATTTTGGTTTCGTTTGTTGTTTTCTTTTTTTGTTTTTCTTTACTTCTATTATTATATTATCTACATTTATTTATATATTTATTGTTGCTCTATTTGCAAATACTTTTTAGTTTTGAATATTGATTAACATTTTTTACTTGTTTTAAATATTTTTTTTTATTATTTAATTAATTATCAGAGATTTTAAAAATTTTTCTTTGTTTTATTTAATTTTTAGGTTTGTACTGTAATTTTTAACATTTATTTTGTTGAGTTTTTGTTTCAAAATAGATGCACAAATCTATGACAATTAAAAAATTGAAATAAAAAAAGAAAACCAATAATAAAACATAAAATTTTAATGCAATTTAAAAAGGTGACAGTTAAAGAAAAAGTGGAAAACATGGTACAACAATTTTTTTCATTTTTCATATTTAATTTGTTTTGTTAGTTATTGCTTATTTTTGATTTAATATTTTGTTTTTTTTCTCTATTTCTTTTGTTGTTATGCAATTGCAACTTTTAAATTTTGGTTCTAGTTATTAAGTAATTTATTACAATAATTTAAAATTTACAATATAAGAAAATTACAATTACCTTTAACATAAAAGGAATAAATCTTAAAATAATAAATTATAATGGAGCAAGGGAACACACTATTATTATTTTGGTTTTGTTTGTTGTTTTCTTTTTTGTTTCTGTTTTACTTCTATTATCACATTTACTTTTATTTATATATTTATTGTTGTTTCACATGTAAATATTTTTTGCTCAAAATTTATTTATTTAATTGTTTGTTTTTTTAATTTTGTTTTTGGTTTAAGTTTAATTTTTAGTTTTGACTGTAATTTTTATCTTTATTTTGGTGAATTTATATTTGAAAAAGAAATGCACAAAATCTATGACAATTATAAAAAAAAATTCTTTTACAAAAATTAAAAGTTATCCAAAAATAATAAACTTTAAGATTTTAAAGCAAATTAATAAAAAATTTAAAATTTTATTTAAATTTCTTAAAATAATTTTATTCTTAAAGTAATTTATAATTTTATTATTGTGTTTCGTTCTGTTGTTTTTTTTTGTTCTTATTTTACTTCTATTATTACATCTATATTTGTTTATATATTTATTGTTGTTTTACTTGCAAATATTTTTAGGTTTGAATGTTGGTTTAGCATTTTTCCATGTTTTTAAATATTTTTGTTTAAAATTTATTTATTTAATTGTTTGTGATTTATTTTATTTTGCTTTTTGTTTAAGTTTAATTTTTAGTTTTGTATTGTAATTAATGAAAAATTTAAAGTTTTATTAAAATTTTTTAAACAAATTTTATTGTTAATGTAATTTATAATTCTATTATTTTGGTTTTGTTTGTTGTTTTCTTTTTTTTGTTTACATTTTACTACTATTATCACATTTACAATTATTTATGTATTTACTATTGTTTTATTTGCAAATATTTTACAGTTTTGAATGTTAATTTAGCATTTTTCACTTGTTTTTTAATATTTTTGTTTAAAATTTATTTATTTAATTGTTTGTTATATTTTGTTAAATTTATATTTGGAAAAGAGATACAGAAAAACTAAGACAATTATAAAAAAATACTCTCTTAAAAATAAAAGTTATCAAAAATGCAAAACTTTAAAAGTTAAAGCAAATTAGTAAAAAAATCTAAAATAAAATAAAAGAAAACTAATAATAAAACAATAAAAATTTTAATAAATTTAAAAAAAAAAGTGTAACAGTTGAAACATATATAGAACTTGGAACAATAATTTCTTTAATTTTTTAATTTAATTTGTTTTCTGCAATATAAAAGAAAGCAACAATGTACATTAAACACAAAAAGAAATAATAAGTTTCATAAAATGATAAAAAATATGATGAAAGGGAACACACCAACATGAATAAATAAATTAAAAAATTTATTTGCTGAATTTAAGTTTTATTTGTTATTTTTCCACATTGTTTACGCTTGTATTATTGTCAATGTAATTCATAATTTCATTATTTGGTTTCGTTCGTTGTTTTCTTTTTTTGTTTTTATTTTACTTTTATTATCCTATCTACATTTATTTATTTATATATTTATATGTTTTGAATGTTGATTTAGCATTTTTACTTGTTTTAAAATATTTTTTGTTCATTATTTTTTTATTTAATTGTTTGCTTTTTTTAAGTTTAATTTTTACTTTTGTGCTGTATTTTTTACATTTATTTTGGTGCATCTATGACAGTTATGAGAAAATACTTTTACAAAAATCAAAATTATCAAAAAATAATAAACTTTGAGATTTTAAAGAAATTAGTAAAAATTTAAAATTTTATTTAAATTGTTTTGATATTATTTTATTGTTAATGTAATTTATACTTTTATTATTTCAGTTTTGTTCGTTGTTTTCTTTTTTGTTTTTATTTTATTACTATTATCACCTCTACATTTATTTATCAGTTATTGTTTTACTTACAAATATTTTTCAGTTTTGAATGTTGATTTAGCTATTTTTGCTTATTTTTAAATATTTTTTCCTCAAAATTTATTCATGTAATTGTTTGTGATTTTTTTTCAAGTTTAATTTTAGTTTTCTACTGTACTTTTTACATTTATTTTGGTGAATTTATATTTGAAAATGAGATGCACGAAAACTACGACAATTATAAAAACAATTACTTTCACAAAAAATAACAATTTTCAATAAATAATAGACTTTGAAATTTTAAAGCAAATTGAAGAAAATTTAAAATGTCATTTCAATTTTTTTAAATAAATTTTATTGTTATTGTGATTCATACACTTACTTATATATTTATTGTTGTTTTATTTTAAAATATTTTTCAGTTTTGTATTTTGAATTAGCATTCTTTACTTGTTTTTAAATATTTTTGTTCAAAATTTATTTATTTAGTTTGTCATTTTTTTTTATTTTGCTTTTTTCTTTATGTTTGATTTTTAGTTTTGTACTGTAATTTTTAACATTTAATTTGTTGAATTTATATTTCAAAATAGATGCACAAAACTATGACAATTATAAAAAAATACTTTCTACAAAAATGAAAAATATTAAACTTTGAGTTTTAAAGCAAATAGTAAAAAAAAATTACTTTCACAAAAATAAAACTTTCAAAAATAATATACCCAAATTTTAAAGCAAATTAGTAAAAATTTAAAATTTTATTTAAATTTTTAAATAAATTTTATTGTTATTGTAATTCATACACTTACTTATATATATATTGTTGTTTTATTTGCAAATATTTTTTAGTTTTGAATGTGGATTTAGTATTCTTTACTTGTTTTTAAATATTTTTGATTAAAATTTATTTATTAAATTGTTTGTAATTTTTTTTTATTTTGTTTTTTTTATGTTTAATATTTGTTTTGTACTGTAGTTCTTACATTTATTTTGCTGAATTGATAATTGAAAGAAAATGCGCAAAAACTATGACAATTAAAACAAATACTTTCACACAAAATAAAATTATTAAAATATTAAACTTTGAGTTTTTAAACATATTAGTACAAAATTTTCATAATAAAGAGAAAACAAAATTAATCATTAAAACAATAAAATTTTAATGTAACCCAAAAATGTAAAGCAACTAAGTAAAATAAATCAGAGTAATAACAAAACAATACGCTACCAATTATTTGGGAAAAGGCAAAATTAACACAACTTTTTTATTAATTGTTTATTTTATACTTATTTTATTTGCCCAAACTTGATCAACATCAAGTTGTAAACGACCATAAAGTAGAGCAGTGTTTTAATAAATTAATAACTTTTTAAAAATATTCAAAAGGAACAAAATTTTGAAAATTGTAAGATTTACAATTGCTGATTCCACATATTTTCAAAATTTCTTTACCCAAACTTTGTCAAAATCAAGTTTGAATACTCACTTGTTTGTAGCTGCTGTAAAGTAGAACTTTGTTAATAAATCAATAACTTTTTAAAAATGGTTTAGCGTTGTGTGCTTTAATATTATGTTTATTCAATCAATTGAACAAAAGCTTTATTAAAATTATGTTCAAATTTTTGGCTTTGTTAGTAAGTAATTAATTTGTTT
Organism: Abscondita cerata; assembly: GCA_030710515.1. Taxonomy (NCBI): domain Eukaryota; kingdom Metazoa; phylum Arthropoda; class Insecta; order Coleoptera; family Lampyridae; genus Abscondita; species Abscondita cerata. The sequence continues at coordinate 104,066 of JALBCR010003391.1, read as the reverse complement.
ATAAAAATAAGCTACTTGTTTAAAAATTGTTGGTTAAACACTACAAAAATTTATCTACGCAAAATTGTTCAAAATTGATCTTAACTTGTAATGATTATATTGGGGTAGCTTCGTTATTAAATTATTTACTGTTTTTTGTTATTTTGTTTAAAATTGATTATTCTAAATATTGGTAAATTCATATACACATTTATTCAAGCTTACTTAAATTCCTGTTGATGTAAACTAAATTTTTTATATCAACACTAATCAAAAATATACAAGATATTTCTAAAAAGTACTAATTTCTCTAATTGGAGTAAAATAATATATATTTTTAGTGTATCGATGCATTTACTCACACTAACTTTTTCATCACTCAAACCGAAAACTGTGATCCACTAAACGTTACCAAATTATCTGTTAATTTCTACGTCAACGGTGGTTATCAATATTGCAATTTCAATTGTTCCGTTCCAGTTGCATTAGACGATAACATTGGTGTAAGTATTGTTGAATTATTTTCCACAGCATAATAAACATACAGCAGTGTCATTCTTAAAGTTACTGATTCACAAAATATGACTAGTCATCGGGTTACAAATACTAGGTTTATTTGTATTTTTATTTACGTTATTTTAAATAATCAATCGATTGCACGTATAGTAATTAAATCGATTATATTTCTTATGAATGATCCTGACCGGGAGTTTGTGTGGTTTCACTACCAATAGTTTAACTTTGTTTAGTAGAACAAGGTACGCTGAGGCATGTTTATTATTCTGTGGTACTACTTAACTGAATTTATATTCGTAGGTGGAAGTAAAAATCGAATCAACGATCACTGAAAAACAGTACGTGGAGTTGTTTACAATAAAAGATAAACATTTTTGTACCTTTACTAATAAGTACGCCGGACAATTTTGGTACGACATGCAAAGATCGATGCAAATTATGCCCGGTAGTTGTCCTGTACCTAAAGTAAGTTGTTAAAATTAATTACGTACCTAATTAAAAAATTCTCATTTTTGTAGAGACGTTACCTGGTGAGAAATCATAAATTAGATTACTCGAAGATTTCTCTGCAAACGTTTCCTTTCGGAAAACTTCGTTTCTCTATAAAGTTGAATGACAATGTAAATTTAATTCTTTGTTTAAAAATGCTGATTGAAAATAAACGTAATTAGACTTTGTCGATGTAATTTTTGTGTGCATACCTTTTGAGTTATTTTTTAATGATATTTTATCAGTAGACTAGTCTTAATATAGTTCTTTAAGTACTGCTTTGCCGGCTGACTCCAGTAGAAGAACAATAAGCAACAAATGACTACTACATACATTTGACTTCTACATAAAATTTTAAATTCAATAAGATGTATTACACTTTTTTCTATACAACTTATTCGGTAACTTAAACTAACCTTGCTTATCTACATCGGTTGGAATTTGTTAAAATAAATGAAGTTACGATTTAACTCTATTCTGTTTATTGAGAATTTACCTGATTTTTATTCCTGGAAAACTAAAATACATGTGGCGTTAGTTAAGTTAATTTTTTTGACAATTTGAGCATATTTCTAAGTTAAAGTTTTAGCAACATTCTGTAATACGGTTATTTCATAATTTAGATGAGCTTTTGTTTTTTTTTAGTTCCTTAACCAACCGATCTGAAACTATTACTATTAAACACTAAGAAAACAATTTTGACAAAAAAGCACCAATCAAAAATGTGTGTCAGGTTGAACAAAAAGTTGACAAATTGACATTAAATTTTTGCTGTTGCAGTGCACCTAATTGAAAAATTTATAAACAAAAAACAAATAAAAAAGTGATTGCATACATCACTTTTGCGAATTTTGTTTATGGGAATGAATGCAATAAATTTAAACCGTTGGTAACTACGATTGAATTTTTACAAAGATTGCTATAAACCATTGAATTTCTGCTGTTGCAATGCTTATAATTGAAACATTTCCAACAAAAAACAACTAAAAAAGTGATTGCCTACAACGTAAACAACAACTAAATTTATAAGTTTGTCTGCTCCAACGTACCGTTTAAGTTTATTAACACTGCATGTTAAGCTTATTGTATCTAGGTGGCGTAAGCAGCTTTGCAAAATGCAAACCGATCAACTGGTTCTATATAATCATCTTTTAGGCGCAGATACTGTCAAACGTATAAATGCGTATTAAACCATTTTTTGAGTTTCTAATTTATTTTTTCTGACCTTTTTTACTCATTGACATCACTAGATCTGTTATGTTCAGAAAAAAATTATAATATTTTAGTTTTTTGTCTAACTAAAAACGTTAACTTACACCACGGCATCGTCATCATCCTGAAACCAACATTAGTAGAGGGTGCACGCAGGTAAACTGAATCAATTACCTACGGAATAATGTCGTAACATGTTTTGTACACACAGTTGAGTACAAATACAACATAAGTAGATATATGATACCGTCTCTGGATCACTTTTGGCATGAAATTTTAATTTGTAGTGGGGGATTTAAATTTTTAACTTTTGGACGAGATCGGGTTAGCGGTGGGGAGCTTTCGCATAAGTTCGTGATAAGGGTTAGGAGGTGTCCAAAATACGTTCGGGGTTGTTTTGAATCCCGCTCGGGGTTAATTGGAAACGTTCAAGGTTGCTCGGTAGGTTAAAGTTCTGTAATTTTAAACCGTTTGTTGGGATTATTAACCTTTCTTTAGATCAACGTAAATAACAACAAATGTCATTTTGAATTATAAACAAAATGTACTAAAGTGGAATGTTGATATGGATTAAAGTTAATGACCTTGAAACCGTTATTTGAAACCGGATGTTGAGTGTAATTAACTTTTATTTAGGTCAACGTTAATAATAATGAATGCAATTTTAATTTATAAGCAAAATATATTAAGGTTTAAAGCTCAATACAGAGCAAAGCTGCTGAACAACTAAACAGATAAACATGTAAACAGATCTATTGATGTGATGTGTGCTTATACAGATACAGATCTGTCTATTATCAACAGTGTTGCAATATCATCAACAATAACATTTGCAGTTCTATTACAACAGATTTTTATCTGTTTAGTTGTTTAGCAGCTTATCTTTTGCTCTGTATTGAGCATCAACCTTAATACACATCAGCATCTTTTATTTACTTTAGTAAATTTGCTTATAAATAAAAATTTCAATCTATTATTAACGTTGACTTAGATTAAAGTTAATGATCCCAACATCCGGTTTCACATTACATTTCCCGATTCAAATAACGTTTCCCAGGTCATTAATTTTAATGCACTTCAGAATTAGTAAATTTTGTTTATAAATCAGAATTACATTTATTGTTATTAACGTTGGTCTAAATAAAGGTTAATGATTCCCAACATCCGGTTTCAAATAACATTTCCAAGGTCATTAAATGCAATGCACATCAGCATTCCACTTTAGTAAATTTTGCTTTGAAATTAAAATTACATTTGTTCTTATTAACGTTGACCTAAATAGAAGTTAACCAACATCCGGTTTCAAATAACGTTTCCAAAGACATTAACAAATATTAGCATTCTATTTTAGTAAATTCAGCTTATAAATTAAAATACATTTATTACAGTTAACGTTGACCTAAATAAAGGTTAACAATTCAAACATCCGGTTTCAAATTACAGTGTGTTAGTTTAGCTAGCGAACAACCTGATTGTTTCCTCGACTCATCTTATCTCTTACCCCGAACACGATAGCTTTCCACCTATAACCCGATCTTGCCCGAAAGTTTAAAATTTAAATCCACCACTACAAATTCAAATTTCCTGCCAAAAGTAGTCCAGACACGGCATCTACTCATGTAATAAGATTTTCTTAAATAGGTGAAATGTATAAGTTTAAGAAATCCCTAGTCGACGCACAATCTTACATCAGGTGCTACCTGCTAGTTTAACGACAATGTAACAATAAGTGTGCAACAAAATATAATTAGAGTGATACCGATTTTACGCCGTAGTAAAAAACAACAAAATCAAACTTAAACTGGATACCACAGTTTAAATAGCGTTTAAACCTCACTTAGGTGTGTAACTAAATATTACTTAAACTTTATCTTTAACAAAGTTTATGCGATTTTGTCGATTGTATTAAATGAAGGTGTGGTCCTGATTAGACGTTGTCTAATATGCTAATTGGCAATACTAAATTACTTACCTACTCTGCTAAACATGCATGAAATCCAATAACCTCCTTTGATTAATAAACAATATAAAGATACAAATACCATAACCATTCAATTGCAATATTTAATTAGCGATATTGAGAAGAAAATTGCGTTCACTTTTGTAGCAGTAGTCACTAAAGTTTTATATATAATAAGATTTACCAAAACAAAAAATTTTTATCTTAGATTTGGTCGACACTCATTCCTGAATTAAAGTTATTAATGGATTAACATTATATTTTAATTTCTTTGGACAGAATGTAAAAAATACAGGTAATATTTCGGGAAACGCACACAAATATAAAACAAAAACTTAATAAAAATGAAGTTAAGGGTTTGTATAAAAAAGCTTACGTGCATTCAAGTTATTTAAAAATTTTCAGCAATAAAAATCATTAAGGTAAGATAATAAATTTCAACGCAAAATAAACATAATTCAATACGTAAGCAGATACGATACGAGAATGGCGTCCGGGGGTTGCCCTTTTTTGCGATATTTGTGATCAGAGTTGTTTGGAATTCCAACGCATTTCATCTATTGTTGTATCATCAAAAACTTACATGAAATATACGGCATGATGATGAGAAAGAAAACCGCAAACAGCAATTGCACATCGGCGGAAAATAAAAGCAGTGAGATAAGAAGAAAAGCAAAAGAAGGAGGAAAATGAAAGAAAAAGCCTTAAATTAAAATAAGCACTATTAAATAGAAAAATATTAACAAACTATCCATACCAAAATTACATTTGGGCCTTTTAATAAACAGTATATGCTGAGTAATTTTTTTGGGGTTACACTCAGGGAAATTGAATACTCTGCATTCCACAAAATATAAAACCTGTAGAGAGCATTTATACCGAGTGAATAAAAGTTAAATATATAGTTTCCACAACAAAATACATACATTAAATTTGTTTTAATGTATTAGTATTAAATTAATAAGAAACAAAACAAAATTACAACGTTGAATGCCAATGTTGCTTATCTCACTGAGCTGGAGACGTTGTATATAAATTTGGTCATAATTTTCTCAGAAATTGTTCCTGGAAATTAGATAAGAGTAACCACACAAATATGTTAATCTAATATGAGAAATAAGTGTTGCCACACTCAATGTCTCGAATCCAGTGCTAAAAATTCTCAAGAGTTTGTACAATAGCAAACAAACACCGAGAATCACTTGACAGCTGTTTCCTCCATTTGGGCCTCTTCAAGAGTGAGAGAATTTGAATCTAAATTCACTATTGTACTAATAAACGGCTGTCGGCTTATTATCTACAGGAGAACACATCATATACCACAAATAAATGTTGCTACATCTGGTGTCGTCTCATGCTATTGTAACACGTCCAAAATTTATTTGCATTAAGTAAACTTCGTCAAAGGATGTGAAGCAGTTACTTAAGTTGATTATCGATGTGTAATTGCTATTCTATAATCTCTTGTGAATTTATGGCAGGCAATTTAATATTGTCATTTTTGCGAAGGTCAGTTAGCTATAATAATCGTAGAATCGACTTATGTAATCGCTTATACATTGTCTACAAAGTTGATATAATACAAATAATTCAAATTCGTTTTACATAAAAGTGGCGACGTTTCGTCTTAGCAAATAAGGGTTAGATCATGGCTAAATATATTTATGTTGACGATTTATATTAAAATAAATTTAGTCTTCCATTCTAGGACAAAAGTTCGGTACTTTTATGAAAAACAAAATGTTGTTAGTTCTTTTATTTACCTTCACTTACAAGAAGTATACTCAACATCTTCAATCTAAATATAGTTAGTTGTATAAATTATATATTTAACGACGACAGAAAACGGATTAATTTTATATCATTGTTATCGGGCTTTATTGTACAGCATTTTTATAAAATCAATAATTCAAATTTGTTTAAAATGTATTGCTATATATATTTTTTTGTTCCAGGTGAGTTTCCATCTTTCGATCAGCGTACAGGTAAAATAATTACAAAATTAAAAAATTACAGTTAATTCTTGATTTAAAACCTGAGTGTTGTTGAAAGTAGTAGGGATTATTGGTAGTTCGAGTGCATTGGGATTAACTAAGTTAACAAACTCCGCCCACTTTTGTTGTATATCCAATACCGCGGCTTGCTTTCCCGTAATCTTACATACTATAAATTTAAAAAAATAATGCGATTATTGTTTGCTATTGTGGTAATTTTTTTGTTTTAAATAGCAAGTTTAAATATTTGATTCCAAATTTCATTCTTCATAGAGGATTAAAGTCCTCCACGGCCACTAGAACTACTGTCACAAAATTTGTAAACAATTTAAAGTCAGTTAAAATAACAGACTATTGTATACTTTCTCTTTTATTACTCTATTATCAATTAAATTTTTATCGAACTGAAATAATCATCGAAGAATAGATAGCTGTGTAACAGAGATCGGAGCTAACAAAATAGGCTAGCTTTGTTAAATTAATAAAATAATAACAATTAATTAAAAATATAAATTATTTCCGGAATTGATAGCTCTTTTGAGCAGCAAAATTCATACTAGTTCATATTATATTAATAAACTATACCTCTCGCGACAATATCATGGAGGAGTAAAGGGATGATCACGTGATTTTTTATGATGTGGTTAAATGTACTTAACTAAAATTGTCAAGATTACTAATTTATTCTTAAAATAGTTGTTCTGTTAAAAACTACACGAATTTATCGCTGCAACTATAGTAAATAGTTATCCCTGATTGAACATAAAGCATCGGCGACGGTGAAAATCAAAATGTGAGTAATGTATTATTTGTTAATTTCGATCGAGTAACCTTTATTTTCTTATAAGGTGAACGGATGTAGTAGGTCAAATAAATTGGGAACTACCGATTTTGTCGAGGTAGTTCATTTCAATTTGCTTAAAATTTAAAGGTGTTTTATAAAAGACACAATTTATCTCTGTTTAAGCTACCAAAAAATCCGTGGTTGTTAGACCCTTTTGTCATCACTGGTCCGTGCATCGTGTTAATGGTGATACATTTTGCACTCACATGCTCACCAACAGATTAACTTAACTTTTGTCAATGTAGTTTATTTGAATTGGCATAAAATTTAAGAGCGTTTCGTAAAGGAGACAGTTATTATTATTATTTTGATGTCATTTTCCTATTCTACATCTGCAGTTATACATGAAAACTCCCAAATACAAAGCAATTTCTTGTTAAGAAATTCTTTCCAGATCTTCTAGAAACTCTTTTATTATAACCAATTAAACTATTGTTGACGACTAACGGTTAGAAAACAGACTCCAAACTGCTATTTAGCCGACAGCCGATTTTCATAACGTTTTAGAGCTTTTGACTGCAGATTTAATTCTTCACGCATAGTGCAGCTTCTTACATAATGTTCTTTCTGTACAACAAAATTATCTCCTTCAAATTTAATTCTCAAAGCAAAATTTTTAGTACATCTTATATTTGTTAACTGTCTTACTTGTAAGATATTTGATGCTGCGCCTTTGTCATGTTTGCTGACAATCTAAAACTACCCGGTTAATAACTAAAGCGTTTAAATTACATCACTGGTTTTATATAAAAGCGCGTGGATGAATTGCATAATTTCATTATTTTATTTTATTTTTTTTAAATATTAAGACAATAGATTATTTGAACCTTACAGTTATGTTCTCTGACTGAAGCGATACCAAGTACAAAAATATATTCCGTTTTGCTCCTCTACTTAATTAACCTGAATGAATTTTATTGACATGAACTTTTATATTAATTTTTCATTTACAAAAACTATCCAGTTTTGATTGAAAAAATTAACCAGAAATCGCCAAAATTATATTTGTATGGCAACTAGTTTATTTAGATTTATTTAAAAATTACAAGTTTTGACTAAGAATAAAATAACCATCGATCGGATTTGATCGATATAAACTATTTATATTAGATTTTTAATCTCTAAAATCAACTAACTCGTTGAATAATAATACTTTTAATTTTTTTAAAGACTGAAGGAATTAAACAACAATTGTCAGAATTATTTTGACGTAAATTTTTATATTCATTTATAATTTTTTAAATTAACCTAATTTCCACTGTAGAAATTAAATAGCAATGGTCAGAATTTTATTGACACCAAAACTTTTTTTCTAGAAATGATCTATTTATTCAAAATTTTGAGTAAATTAAACAATTATCGTAAGAACTACATTGACAAGAACTATTTCGACTGATAAATTTATACAGTAATCGTCAGAATTATATTAACATAAGAATTTTATAAATTTTATTTTTTTTTACTAGTCTCGGCTGAAAGAATTAAGCAATAATTGTCAAAAATATATTTACATTACATTTTTGTATTTTAAAAACTAACCATTTTTGAATGAAAAATTAAACAGTAAACATCAAATTTATATTGACATGAACTCTTTGTATTTACTTCTTATTTAAAAAAAAAATAACTATTTCGAATAAAAAATTGTACAGTAATCGACAGAATTATATCGACATGAAAACTTTTATTTAAGAAATAACAAGTTTCAGCTGAAAGAATTAAATTGTTATAAACTGTTTTTTTTTTCATAAACTAATCTGCATCAAAGGAAAAAATTATACAAAATTATATTTATATGAAAACTAGCTTATTTAGAATTATTTAGAAATTACTAGTTTTGACTGAAATAATTAAATAACCAGAATTATATTGACATGAAACTTTTTTTCTAGAAATATTTAGTTTAGACTGAATGAATTAAACAATGATCGTCATAATTATATTGATATGGCAACTTGTTACAAATATTTATTTTTAAAAATTAACTAGTTTTGTCTGAACTATTCATTTAATATATTTATATTTTAAAAATAGCTAGTTTTGATTAAAGAAATTACCCAACAATTGTTGGAATTTAACATGAAAATTTCTAAATTTAAATTTTTTAGATAACAGCTTTCAAAATTATATTTATACAATACTACTTTATTTAGATTTATTTAGAAATTACAAGTTTTGTCTGAAAAGGATTGAATAACCATCGTTGGAATCAGATTGATATAAACTACTTAAATTAAATTTTTTCTTTTAATTAACTAATTCGATTGAAGGAATTAAACTATTATAGTCAGAATTATATAGACATTAACTCTTAATATTAAATTTTGATTCTTTTTAAATTAAGTTGATGTGACTGAAGGAATTAAACAACATTTGTTAGAATTATGTTCACATAAACTGTTCATAATAAATTATTACTTTTAAAAATAATCTGTAAAAAATTGAACAGCAATCGTCAGAATTAAAATGATATGAAATTATTTTTCTAGAAACAATTACTTTTGACTATAAGAATTATACAACAATTATCGGAATACTATTGACATAAACTTTTCATATTAAATAATTATTTTTTAAAAATAATCTAGCTTTCATTGTAGAAATTAAACAGCAATAGTTAGAATTATATTGACATTAAACCATTTTTCTAGAAATAATTAGTTTAGACTAAAGGAATTAAAAGATAATCCTTATAATTATATTGATTTGGCAACTTGTTATAAATTTTTATTTTAGTTTCCGCTGAACTTTTTATTTAAAATTTTTATATTTTAAAAGTTAGCTATTTTTAACTGAAGAAATTACCCAATAATTATCGGAATTATATTGACATAAAAATGTCTAAACTATATTTTGACTGAAAAAATTAAACAGTAATTGTCAGAATTGTATTGACATGAAAACCTTATAAATTTTTATTTTTCTGATTAAAAGAATTAATAAATAATTGCCAGAATTGAATTTACACTAAATTTTTGTTTTTTAAAAAGTAACAAGTTTTGACTGAAAAAATTTAACAGTAATCAACTTTATATTAACAAGAAAACTTTCTAATGTTCATTTCTTACAAATAATAAGTTTTAGTTGAAATAATCAAACAATCTTTGTCAGAATTAAATTGACATGAACTCTTTGTATTTAATTCCGATTTTTCAAAAATTAATTATTTCGACTAAAGAATTATACAGTAATCGACATGAAAATTGTATAAACTTTTTTTAGAAATACCAAGTTTCAGTTGAAAGAATTAAATTGACATGAACTTTTTATATTAAATTTTCATTTACAAAAACTAACCAGCTTCGAGTGAAAAAATTAAACAAAAACCGACAAAATTAATTTATATGATAACTAGTTTATTTAGTTTTATTTAGAAATTACTAATTTCGACTGAAAGAATTAAATACCTTTGTTTAAATTAGATTGATGTAAACTGTTTATATTAAATTTTATTTTTAAAAATTAACTAATTTTATTGAAGGAATTAAACTATCATCATCAGAATTATATAATCAAAAATGTTTGTTAATAAATTTTAATTTTTTTATTTAAGTAGTTTTGACGTAAGAAATTAAACAACAATTGTCGGAATTATGTTGGCACGAACTCTTTATATTAAATTATTATTTTTTAAAAATAATCTACGTTCCACTGAACAAATCAAACAGCAATTGTCACAATTTAGTCTGAAGGAAAGAAACAATAATTGTCATAATTATATTGATATGTCAACGTGTTATAAAATTTTATTTTTAAAAATTAACTATTTTGGGTTAAAACTTTTATTGAAAATTTCATATTCCAATAATTACCTAGTTTCTACTAAAGGGATTACTCAATCATTGTCTGAATTTGATTCTAAATTTTTCCATTTTTTTAAGTTACTAGTTTCGGTTGAAATAATTAAACAATTATTGTCAGAACTATATTGTCACGTATTCTTAATATTAATAAAAATTAAACAGTAATCGTTAGAATTACATCGACATGAAAAGTTTATGAATTTTTATTTTAGAAATAACAAGCTTCAGATGAAAAATTTAATTAACATGAACTTTTTTTATTAAATTTTGATTTAAAAAAAAATAACTAGTTTCGACTGAAGGAGTTAAGATAATAATTGTCCGAATTACGTAGAAATGAACTTTTTATATTAAATTTTCATTTTCAAAAACTAATTAGTTTTGATTAAATAAATTATACAAAAATCGAAAAAATTATATTTATGGCAACTAGTTTACTTAGATTTATTTAGAAAATAGTAGTTTTGACTGAAAAATTAAACACCAATCGTCAGAATCAAATTTTATAAATGTTAATTTTTTTGAAATAATAAGTTTCGGCTGAAAGAATTAAACAATCTTTGTCTTACATGAAAACTCTTAGGTATTTAATTCTTATATTTTAAAAATTACATACTTCGACTAAAAAGTTATACAGTAATCGACAAAACTAAATCAACAAAAAAATTTATAAATTTTTATTTTAGAAATAACAAGTTTCAGCTGGGTTTTAATTAACATAAATTTTTTCTATAAAATTTTAATTTTAAAAAATTAACTAGATTCTATAGAAGCGATTAAACAATAACTGTCAGAATGTTCAAAAGTTAACCAGTTCCGATTGAAAAATTAAACAGAAATCGACAAAAGTTGTATTTATATGGCAACTAGTTTCTTTAGATTTATTTAGAAATTACTAATTTTGCCTGAAAGGATTGAATATCCACATCGTTTGAAGTAGATTGGTATAAACTACTTAAAATTAAATATAATTTTTTTGAATTAACTAATTTGATTGAAAAAATTAAGCTATCATCGTCAAAAGTATATAGACATAAACTCTTATTTTTTATTTTAATTTGTTTTTAAATTAGGTAGGTTTGACTGAAGGAATTAAACAACAATTGTTAGAATTATGTTGACATAAACTTTTTATATTTAATTATTGTTTTTTTAAAAGTAGTTTAGTTTCCACTGTACAAATTAAACATCAATCGTCAGAATTATCTTGACATGAAATTTTTTTTCTAGAAATAATTAGTTTTGACTGAAGGAATTAATCAAAAATTATCCGAATATTTTTGACATAAACTCTTCATACTAAATTACTATCTTTTAAAATAATCTGTAGAAATTAAACAGCAATTGTCAGAATTATGTATATTGACATGAAACTTTTTTTTAGAAGGAATTAAATCATAATGGTCATAATTATATTGATATGGCAATTCATATAAATTTTTAAAATCAACTAGTTTTAGCTAAACTCTTCATTTTAAATTTGTATGTTTTAAAATTAGTTAGTTTTGACTAAAATAATTGCCGAGGAATTGCCCAATAATTGTCAGAATTATATTGACATGTAAAATTTATATACACTTTTATTTAAAAAAAAAATTTTTTTTTTCGTTAATATGCGGGAAAGTTGAGGGAATCCGTTTGCAGCAAAATTATTTTTTTTTAAAAACAGATTTTTTTCGAATTTTTTTAAGAAAACCATATATTTTACAAAGAGAACTTATTTTTTTAAAAACATTGTTTCTTTCCTTCAAAAAATTTAGAAACGTTTAATTTCCTCTGTTTACAACAATTATTTTTAAAAACACAAATAAGTTTTCGTTTGCGTTTTGAAATAGTTTAAAAACGATCCTTAATTTTCCGAAAGGAAAAGTTTGCAACGCCATTTTTTTAAAATCCAATTCGTGGTTCTTAACGCGATACCGTCTCTAAAAATAAAATCAAGTGTTGCATTATTTAATAAAATTTTTAAGCTTACCTTTGGTACAGGACAACTTCCTGGAATAAGTTGCATAGATCTTTGCATATCGTACCAAAATTGGCCTAAATATTTTTTAACGCCCACACAAAAATTTTTTTCTTTAATAGTGAACAGTTCTAAATATTGTGTATCGGTTAATCCGGTTTCAATTATAACATGCATCTAGGAACCGACATTTATTCAAAATATTAATTTAAAATTTTTACAATCTTACACTGACGTGTTCGTTGAGTTCTGGATAAGTGACGTCAAAGTCTATAAATTGAACATTGTTTTGGTATGCAATCGATAATAGAACTGTGAGACATTCAATGGGTCACAATTTTCAATGCCCTTTAAATAAAAATTAATTTGGGAGAACTGAAAAATTAAATCTAAATAAGTTTTAATTTATTTATGATTAATTCTTACAGTAGTTGGAAGATAAATTAACAGTAAAAAATCTTGCAGTTTAAGCATTTTAAACTAATATGAGTTAAAATCCATCATGTATGTACCTACTAAAACAGGAAATCTATTTGTAATGACTATCAATTTGGTAAATGAAATACTAACGTATGCATTATTGTTGTAAATATTTGTTGAGTCATATTTTCAATGACTTTACTACTTTTTTTGTAGAGCGTAATTTCTTTGAGACGAAATAAAATCCCACAAACTTAATCAGAATCATATTGGTTAATTAAATTTTAGAAAAAAATATGTTTAGAATAGGAGACTTGAACCTGCGACCGCGTGATTGTGACTCGATTAGATAAGCACCAACGGATGGAAGTAAATTAATTTTCACTTTTTAAAAGAACAAAGTTAACGTTAAAATTATAAATTTATATCAGTATTTACAACAAATTTTCAAAATAATATAGTACTGATAGTTTTTAGTGGGAGAAAAATATTGTGACAGAAAAAAACAAATTAATCACATTTTATAATTAAGTCGATCACAAAAATTTTTATTTCTAGAATATATGCCATTATAAAAAAAATATTTAATTAAGTAATGAATTCGGTGCTTTGAACGTTGAAAATTTGTACGCAGAACACCATTGCTTCATTTAATCCACGTCAATTAATTTCGCATAAATTACCTGTATGTCGCTTCTACATACAAAGCACTGGATGATAACTTTAATAAGGTTTTTAGGGTTAAATTAGATATAATGGAAGTTTTGAACAAAACTTGGGTTTCGAAAAATCTTAATTAGATGAAAATTCGATTTCAAAAGAATATTTAAGACGTGAATTTCTAACTTAAATTCTTATGATATTTGAAAAATTAAGAACAAATTTGCAAAAATTAATTTATATTTATAAATCTAGAGTAAACGTTGATATTTTTTGAAATAATTGAATATAATTCGTTGGCAAATCGTTTATAACTACTAATTAATTAATTAACTATCTCCGTAAAATTAAAGTTACCGTAAACTCGAAGAACTACCAAATTTGACAGCAATAATTTTTGCAAAATCCAAACTAAATTCTTCTTTAAAAAAAACAATCACTTTTGAATAAAATTTATATTAAATTTTAACAATATTTTAGAATTTTAAACAAAAACTTATAAATATTGTTTTTAATGCGTACGAAATTTTATTCCACAAATTCAACGACAGTCACTATAAACTCCCAAATTGAAAATTGGGGCAATAATTTTGCCGAACTTTTATAAAACAATTCCCGTTAAATTTCCTTTAAGTTTATATTAAATTTTCACAATATTTAATATGTTTTGATAAATTCGCATTAAATTCTATTAACTGTTTTTTTATGCGTAATAAATTCTCATTTTATTTCAAAAATTAAGGTCGCCATAAGCGATAATGGGAATTGTTTTTTAAAAAAGAAATTTAATTTAAATTTCTTTCAAAACTTTTGCTCTATTTGTCAAAGTGGGAGCAAAACTTATTTAGATTTAATTTTTCAGTTCTCCCAAACTAATTTTTATTTAAAGGGCATTGAAAATTGTGACCCATTGAATGTCTCACAGTTCTATTATCGATTGCATACCAAAAACAATGTTCAATTTATAGACTTTGACGTCACTTATCCAGAACTCAACGAACACGTCAGTGTAAGATTGTAAAAATTTTAAGTTAATATTTTGAATTAATGTCGGTTTTCAGATGCATGTTATAATTGAAACGGGATTAACCGATACACAATATTTAGAACTGTTCACTATTAAAGAAAAAATTTTTTGTGTGGGTGTTAAAAATATTTAGGCCAATTTTGGTACTATATGCAAAGATCTATGCAACTTATTCCAGGAAGTTGTCCTGTACCGAAGGTAAGCTTAAAAATTTTATTAAATAATGCAACACTTGATTTTATTTTTAGATACGGTATCGCGTTAAAAACCACGAATTGGATTTTAAAAAAATGGCTTTGCAAACTTTTCCTTTCGGAAAATTAAGGATCGCTTTTAAACTATTTCAAAACGCAAACGAAAACTTATTTGTGTTTTTAAAAATAATTGTTGTAAACAGAGGAAATTAAAAGTTTCTAAATTTTTTGAAGAAAAGAAACAACGTTTTTAAAAATAAGTTTTCTTTGTAAAATATATGGTTTTCTTCAAAAAATTCCAAAAATCTGTTTTAAAAAAATAATTTTGCTGCAAACGGATTCCCTCAACTTTCCCGCATATTAATGAAAAAAATGTTTTTTTTAATAAAAATGTATATACATTTTACATGTCAATATAATTCTGACAATTATTGGTTAATTCCCTCGGTAATTCTTTTAGTCAAAACTAACTAATTTTTAAAACATACAAATTTAAAATGAAGAGTTTAGCCAAAACTAGTTGATTTTTAAAAATTTATATGAATTGCCATATCAATATAATTATGACCATTATGATTTAATTCCTTCTAAAAAAAGTTTCATGTCAATATACATAATTCTGACGATTGCTGTTTAATTTCTACAGATTATTTTTAAAAATAGTAATTCAACATGAAGAGTTTATGTCAAAAATATTCGGATAATTTTTGTTTAATTCTTTCAGTCAAAACTAATTATTTCTAGAAAAAAAATTTTATATCAAGATAATTCTGACGATTGGTGTTTAATTTGTACAGTGGAAACTAAACTACTTTTAAAAAAACAATAATTAAATATAAAAATTTTATGTTAACATAATTCTGATAATTGTTGTTTAATTCCTTCAGTCAAACCTACTTAATTTAAAAAAAAATTAAAATTAATATTAAGAGTTTATGTCTATATACTTATGACGATGATAGCTTAATTTCTTCAATCAAATTAGTTAATTCAAAAAAATTTATATTTAATATAAGTAGTTTATACCAATCTTCTTCAAACGATGTGGTTATTCAATCCTTTCAGGCAAAATTAGTAATTTCTAAATAAATCTAAAGAAACTAGTTGTCATATAAATACAACTTTGTCGATTTCTGTTTAATTTTTCAATCGGAACTGGTTAACTTTTAAACATTCTGACAATTATTGTTTAATCGCTTCTATAGAAACTAGTTAATTTTTTAAAAATCAAAATTTTATAGAAAAAGTTTATGTTAATTAAAATCCAGCTAAAACTTGTTATTTCTAAAATAAAAATTTATAAAGTTTTCGTGTTGATTTAGTTTTGTCGATTACTGTATATTTTTTTAGTCGAAGTAGGTAATTTTTAAAATATAACAAATAAATACTAAGAGTTTTCATGTAAGACGAAGATTGTTTAATTCTTTCAGGCGAAACTACTATTTTCTAAATAAATCTAAGTAAACTAGTTGTAATAAATATAATTTTTTTGATTTTTGTACAATTTATTTAATCAAAACTAATTAATTTTTGAAAATGAAAATTTAATATTAAAAGTTTATTTCTACGTAATTCGGACAATTATTATTTTAATTCCTTCAGTTTAAACTAGTTGTTTTTTTTAATTAAAATTTTATAAAAAAAGTTTATGTTAATTAAATTCTTCATCTGAAGCTTGTTATTTTTAAAATAAAATTCATAAACTTTTCATGTTGATGTAATTCGATTACTGTTTAATTTTTCAGTTAAAATAATTAATTTAAAAAAAAACAAAAAGTTAATATTAAGATTTCGTGTCAATGTAGTTCTGACAATAACTGTTTAATTCTTTCAACCGAAATTAGTAACTTAAAAAAATGGAAAAATTTAGAATCAAATTCCGACAATTATTGAGTAATCCCTTTAGTAGAAACTAGGTAATTTTTATAATATGAAATTTTTAATAAAAGTTTCAACCAAAAATAGTTAATTTTTTAAAATAAAATTTTACAACACGTTGACATATCAATATAATTATGACAATTATGGTTTATTTCCTTCAGACTAAATTTTGACAATTGCTGTTTGATTTGTTCAGTGGACCGTAGATTATTTTTAAAAAATAATAATTTAATATAAAGAGTTCGTGCCAACATAATTCCGACAATTGTTGTTTAATTTCTTACGTCAAAACTACTTAAATAAAAAAAATAAAAATTTATTAACAAAAATGTTTGATTATATAATTCTGATAATGATAGTTTAATTTAATTTAAATTTCTTTCAAAACTTTTGCTCTATTTGTCAAAGTGGGAGCATAACTTTGACAAATAGAGCAAAAGTTTTGAAAGAAATTTAAATTAAATTCTTTAAAAACAATTTCCATTCACAATGTTAAAATTTTTTTTATAAATTCATATTAAATTCTATTTTATTTTAAATTTATTAGTATAAGCTTGAAAAACTCCCAATTTGATAATTTTATCAATAATTTTTACAAACATTTTTTTATAAAACAATTTCCATTCACAATATTAAAATTTTTTTATAAATTCATATTAAATTCTATTTTATTTCTAAATTTATTAGTATAATCTTAAAAAACTCCCAATTTGATAATTTTATCAATAATTTTTACAAAATTTTTTTTATAAAACATTTTTCGTTAAATTTTCATTAAATTCATATTAACTTTTCCCAATATTTAAGATTTTTTATAATTTCATGTTAAATTCTATTAATTGTTAATTTTTTTTAACGCGTAATAAAATTCTATTTTATTTCCAAATTCATCTTTACCATAAGCTTGAAAAACTCAAAATTTTATAATTTTATTAATAATTTTACGGAAATTCAAACTAAATTAATATTAAATGTTACAATATTAGAGATTTCTTTATAAATTTGTATTAAATTTTATTGTCAAAATCCATTTCTAATGCCTAAAAAATTCTCTTTTAAAAACAACTCCCTTTAAATCCAAATTAAATTCATATTAATTTTTACAATATTTAAGATCTACCAAAATTTTCTAAAATTTATGTCGTTGTTACACTAAATTTTTTTAAACAGGAACATTTTTATTACGCTGATTACTTGTTCAATGCTAGCGTTGGTTTTGAACTGTTTTTGCTACATGTTACTAATCTCCTGAATATCGACACCTTTAAAAAAAAACTAAAATACATACTGGGGACGTGCATCACCCTTTCTAAGTTTTTATTACATACACAAAAACAACACGTTAAATAATACGTTACAGTTCTCAGAAAGATGAACAATCTGCAAATTTAAAATTTTAACCGTGGTTTGTAGTTAGTGTATTGTTCAATTTACTTATAACATATATCTAATTCACTTCATAAAAACGATAACTTTTAACTCCTTTTCTTGGAGCAAACAAAGAGTTTATTAATTCAGTAAAACCTAAACAGTGAGATATGGTATATGTTTCTGCGAATCTTTTGATAAAAACTGTCTATATAAACATTTCTTTAAAGTTTAAATGTAAGAAAACGAAGATAACGCCTTTCACGACACTACGTCTGATTTTGAAAACATGTCAAATGACAAAAATAATAGCTACTGCAGCAAACTTGGTACGAAAATAAATGTGCTTTATCAACACGAACTAAATCTACTATAATATACAGTATAACCTACATACAACATACACTTTAATGAAACCAAAGCATTTACGCGTTAAAAAAAATCAAATTTCACCAAACAGAGGTGACAATTATGACAAACGCTATTGTTTTTTGATGCACAATAAACTTTTTTGAAAACCGTAATTTTTAAAAGGCTCCTGCATGACAAAAGTAGGAGAGACAATTTTCTGGGTTTTCTTATTTTGTCTACTTAGTGTGAAATACAAAATCAGTTAATGGTATTTTCACATCAATGTAATTTCACAGTGCAAATTGTTCCAAGGTACAACCGGGTCTTGTACCTTGAGTTTGTACCTTAGGACAACATTAATTATGCATGAAAATTAGTAATATCTAAAAAAGAATTATTCGTAGTAAGCAAAACGTTTTAATTAATACATATTTCTAACACATAAAATTGAAACTGCCGCATTTGGCGTTCAGAGCCTCCTACAACCGTTAGTCTGGGTAATCTTTTTGAAATATTGGTGTCATCTATTTTGTATATCCTCTTACAAACTTGTTACTACTCGGTACTTTTTTCAGAAATACAACCTCAAAGATTCTTTTTATCCAATACCTTCTTTATCTCTTCAAAGTAGTGACGTTCAGATTTTTTTCCCTTCAATTGTATCAATACAAGATCTTCTTTACAAATATTAAAGTTCTCAATATTAATTTCTTTTTCTCTCGCTAAATTTTCTTGCTTAACTAAATTTTCCTATCATCAGAATCGTGACTAGATATTTCGGTATCTTTGTCATCAGACCTATCCGCAAAAATTTGTTTAGTTACTTTTTTTCCCTTTCTTTCTGCCGCCTTTTGATTTTTATTGTCAAAGCCTTTGGGTAAGCTTTTATTATTTCAAGACTCACAAAATTGACTTTTGGTGATGACACACTCATAATTTGAAGTTCGGATTGTTGCGAAAAATCAGAAATGTCAGAATTTTTCATCTGATCCACAATGTGATTTTCCGGATAAGATCGATTTGTTACAAAAGCACTTAAAACTCGTTTTACAAAATATGTTTGAATTCAGTAGGCAAATGCCTGTTCATTCAATTCTTTCGTGTGCGGTGGAAGTCTCAATAACACAACACCATTGGACCCGGAAAGATCAATTACAGATAGAATCACATGACCATCATGATTATCATGGGCTGACAAAATTGGATGGTCTTTGCTTGACTTTACATAATTCATATATTGAGGAAAAATATCTTTATTAGACCTGACGGATTAGGAGTTCCAACCGTGCCCTTAGGAGCCCAACATGTGTTCCTTGAAACAAATTTGCATAGGAGGTATGTGGTTCGTTATAGCATTTATTCCTGCAATTTTTGTTATATTAGTAGTGTAGTGATGCGGGTTCTGGACCACTTTTAGCGGTTGTCGTCGGCAATGTTCGGCAAGCTTTTTGAGTAAGTCAAGATGATGCCTTTGATGCTCAGTCGTTGTCGTCAATGTTAGTGTTGGTAAGTAGGACAAGATGGCGGCATGGGTGCAGCGGGCAATGTCCGGAAGCTTTTGGTAGTTGGTCATGTTTGAAAGCTTTTGGTCGTCGGCCATTTTCGGAAGCTTTTCAATTATGTTCGCGTTCGGTATTTGTCGGCAATATTCGTGAGTAGGTCAATGTCGGAAGTTTATGCAGTCCTCTATGTTCGGCAAACAGACCTGTATAAACAGATTTGTACCTGTATGAACAGACCTGTACTTGTATAAACAGACCTGTACCTCAAAGAAATGGAACACTAAACTGCAACGTCTATTTAACAAACAGAAAAACACCTAAGCTATTAAAACACGTGTCCGTGTAAAGTTTTTTGGTGCAGTTTTTGGTGTTTTTCTGTTTGTCCGACCTATACCTGTATAAACCCGATTGCAAAATCTTTTGAATATTAACCTACTCACGAACATTGCTGACAAAAACCAAACTCGAACATGATCGAAAGCTTTCGAAAATGGCCGATTGTGCACGAACAGACGCGCAAGGCCCTGACGACAACCGAGCATCAACGACTCATATTGACTTACTCACGAAGTTTACCGAACATTGCCGACGGCGACCAAAATTAAAATTTTGGGCCAAAAGTGGTCCAGAACCCGCATCACTACACTACTTATATTGATATCACGTTTTCCTTTTTCAACTCCTTTTGGAGCTACAATACGAGGTGGAACGAAACCTAGTATTTCCCGTCTCATCCACATTAGAAATATAGCTCTGGAAGACTTTGTACTTTTTAACAGTTTTGGATTTGTCGAAAAATTCTCCGACGTTCTTCTTATTAAAACTTGTTACTTTTCTCAACAATACGTTTTAATGTCGTTTTAAAAACCTTCTAATCACTCTCTGTCAGCTTTGTTCTCTTCATTCCACTTATCTGGTATTTTTTGTAGTTTTTAATCACCTACCTTGGTTATTTCCTAAACTTTACTAAAAGTAAAAAATTGAATGATTTTTGTGCACTTTTTTTAAAACTGCAGTTGTTAGAAGACCTTTCATGACAAAGTTACTGATTTAACTTTTAAACTTGATTAAATTGAAAAATCAAATAATTTTCTTCGTTTTTTGTTCCAAATGTAAAGTGATGCGTAACGTAAGCTTTAAAAAACCATAAATTTCAGAAAAAAAAATTTATTTGGAGCAAAAACCAATATATCTAATTATTTCTATTTATAATAAATGCTTTTAAAAAGAGAATCAAATTTCCGCTTTCGTTTTCAAACAATTTTACGGTAATCCTCAATTTTCCGAAAGGAAAAGTTTGTAAGGAAATTTTCTCAAAATCCAATCGGTGATTTTTCACTCGGTACCGTCTCTATAACAAAGAAAAAACGATTTTACACGATTTAACTCATTTTTTATACTTACTTTTGGCATCGGACAAGTTCCAGGAATAAGCTGCATGGACGTCTGCAGATCGTTCCAAAATTGTCCGCCGTACTTTTTGGCTGCCAAACAGAAGTACTTTTCTTTAATTGTAAATAGTTCAAAGTAATTTTTGTCGTCAATTGTGGATTCTAACAAGCAATTCGACTAGAAATAAAATTAAATAATTGTAAAATTGTTACACTAATACGTACGCCAATGTGTTGGTCAATTGCTGGAAGAACGACGTCGAAGTCTACGTACTGGACGTTTCCCATGGTACTAATGTTATAATACAATCGAGAATTGTTTCTCTGATCCCAGTTTTCGACTTTAGTCACATAAAAGTTGGTTCGCGTAAACGACTAAAATTTTGTAAAAATTTCAAAAATATTTAGAAGAAAATTCTTACGTTTGCTTGAAGATAAATATAGAATAGTATAGTTAGATGCTTTTCCATTATTATTACAACAATTTTGAAGTCGTATATCTGTGTGCATCTGAGTATTAGTTACAGGAAATGTTTCATTAATCTATATTTCTGAAAGCAGCAGATATTTTGAAAATGTGTTATTATTGCTGATTACGTACGAACATGTATTATGTTCAAGGATAGATTTATATCTAAATGGTTTCGATAATAATGTGTGTTATGCTACTAACAAAATAGTTTAAACATTGTCATTCAATTCAAATGCTTAATTCATCTCTATCTTTTTACAACCATTTCAAACTTTTAAATTCTTTTCTTCTTTGTAGCAAGGTTAGTGATGGGTCGATCAAAAGTCTACGAATCGACTTGGAACCAATAGATTTTTATTTTGATAAATGTTAGACAGTCTTTACCGAAGGATTGATAAAAAAAAATTTATACAATAAAGAGGATTCATTTAAAGTTAGAAATATTTTTGATCCTTGAGTAGGCGTTGGTTTTCGTCACGAGGCTCAATCGGTCAACTGCTTGATTTGCCGGGACCGGTAGCCTTCTCTTGCAGATATTTGTTATGTACAATACTTTATTGTTTACTATAGATCTATTTTTACATTAATACTATATATTAGAAGATGGGAAGAAATAATAAAAAAAATAAAATAATAAAAAAATTTGAAATTAAAGTAAAATAAAAGAAG
The DNA here is from genome assembly GCA_030710515.1 of Abscondita cerata. NCBI lineage: Eukaryota > Metazoa > Arthropoda > Insecta > Coleoptera > Lampyridae > Abscondita > Abscondita cerata. Next base: position 81,371 of record JALBCR010003391.1, on the reverse strand, counting down.
TTTTATACGGTAAAAGCATTTCTTATTTTGTCTATTTTATGTACTACTGATATAGCCATTTTGTTATAAATTTGTCCTACACATTTATGTAAATAAAATTAGTAAATATACTGTCACTTTCTCAATTGACATTGTAGTGTTACCCCATAGTAACTAATGGTGTGACTTTTCGTTGTTAAATTACGACTTATATTGACTGAATACGTTCACCGTCGCTAGAATTTTGCTTTAATTGGCAACCTTGGTAGTCAAATTACGGTTTTAATTCGATTTAAGTTACATTTTTTCGCTCAAAAATTCCCACTTTTACTGATTTATTTACGTTATTAGCATGGTTTGTTCTCTAATTTTGTTTCAAATAACTAGAAGAGATATTCATTGATTGATTCCATTGATTTTTTTGTTTACAATCTGTTTAAAACGATAAATTTTCGTATTTTTTGGAAAAATGTTAGCACAAATTAGTGCATTATTTTTATCATTTTTATGTTCACTTCACGTTTGTATGAATGGTATGTGCAGTCTGCAGTTTCCGTATCGTGTCAGTTGTCGTTCAGCTTCCCAAACGCAAAGATGTGCCTGATAAAGTAAACTAAGTGTGGGTCTTTGACTCGGGTTTGCCTATTTGGCGGTTATTTTAATATTCGTTCAGAATGCTACGTAGCTGAGTTTTATTTGTTTGTTCACCAAGCAAATTTCGTTTATGCGGTTTATTATAGAATTTATCAGCAAATTTTTAGCATAGAATTTGTTTTATGCTTTCATAACGACAAGCGATTAGTTAATAAAAAAATTCATTTCGATGTGCTTTTTGGCATGTTTTAATAAAGAGTTATTACGACTTTCTCTTGGGTTTATACCGAGGCGATGATCGCGCTTACTGAATCCGCTTCTGTACAGTCTTACTACAGACTTCTTCGACGACAACAGGTTGTCCAGGTTTCTCGTTTACCGTCAACTTAAATCACCTGGTATTTATATTTTTTTGTAATTGAGTTTTTGCGTAATTAAGTTTTATTACCTTGCTTAAATTAATTAAATAAACTATTGAACCGGATATCAATTGTGTGTGTGTGTGTGTGTGTGTATTGGGCAATTAAAATTTATTTATGCCTCATAAATTTGATCTTTGACTGTATGCAATTTATGTTGTTTCCTACAAATCAACTTTATGTTTATTGTCTTAATAATGATAACGTAACGGATGTAATAACATAAACAATATTTTCTTTTGTGTGTTATAGGTTTGTTAAATTTTGTTAATTCGAAATTACGTGATTAGTAAGATAATATTACAAATTTTTGAGACAAATATTAACTTTCCTTGTTAAGATTCTACGTTTGTTACTTTTTTTGTTTTTTTCTTCGTTTCTTGGTTTCTTCTTTTCTTTGTTTCTTCATTTCTTCTTTCTTGAATAACACGTTATATTAAATCACACACAATAAAGAGAAACAATGTAAGATAAAAAACAAATAAATATTACAGTAATTATTACACAAAATTTCAAGTGATCTGTCAAATTACATGCAGGACGCCACTGTTTAATTCGTGTAGTTTGTTTGTATATGCAAAGTACGCTTATTAATTTATTAAACTATGAATGGTCAACAATATTGCACATATGTAGAATACAGAAATTATGTGCTGATGAGTTATGTAAATAGTTAGTTTTATAAGACAAGATTGTAACTTTTAATTAGTCTATGAATATTGCACAACAATTGCGGTGGATCCAGCGCCAAATGTGTACTAAAATAATAAAAAGTCTACAAACGGTGGCTAAAGAGATGTTCTCCAGCAATATACTCTTACAAAACTCTTACAGAAAATTAGCTAAAGGCTAATTAAGAGCACGGCGCAAATTTCATGATAACGAATTAAAAAGTTTAACACTCGAAATTACCATGTGCTGACGGCACGTTAGTAATAACAGGCACGAGTGTTAGCGTTTAAAGTTATATTTCAGAGATGCGACACTCACGGGATAATAACATAAAAGAACAGACTTGTATGTTGACAACCCCCCAGAGTATTACGGTAGTTTGTACATCGGTGACAACTTCCACAACGGTTAAATCTTGATTGTTCCACCAACGAGTATTTACCGATACCAGTCCAGGTGGTATTCACGGCTCGGCCGCTTGACCAGTAGCCGTTGTTACGACGTTGTCCATGACATCGCAGCAACCGCACGAGAATGAAGATTTTGGGTAGCTGAAGAGAACATTGACTACGTCGAAGTAAGATAATAAGGTCAACAAAGAAGAGGAACTACAAGAAAAAAGGCCTGCATACGTTTTACAAAAAAGTCCACAAATTTTGCCTTGTATGGGAGTGCTCGAGTATCGATTTAAGTCGTCTCTTACTGGATATTGTCTATTTTAAGGAAACCGACTCCAAAAATTTTTGATGGCACCTGAATAACCGGCAAAACACAACAAGGCTTTTTGTTAAGCAACAATGGCGTCGTCCACAAAAAGAATCAATCACGAAATTGGAAATCGGTTTTTAATTAGGATATAAATTGATTACCAAGTCAAATCCAAAATCAGAATGACGCGAGAAGTTTTTGAATTTTTTCGACTGCAAGTATATTTGCACTTTAAAATGGAAATTTTAAATTTGTTTTTCGGTTAAAATTGCATTGTTAACGTTACAAGATATTTATTTACATTAATCGTTAATTTATTTGGTGATTGATGAAGTCCACGTGATTTTAACGTTATTTTAAGTGGCGGACCTTTTCTTTGTTTTAAAGACCTAAAAAGTGCACATTCCTTTCACGAAAATTGCCTAAAAAACGATTTAGTGGTTTTTGAAGCGCTCAAAGCCTCCTCAGAGAAGATCAAACCATTTAGAATAAAAGATAAAAAATATGGTTTTTGAATAAATCTACTTTTTAAAGGCAATATCAATGGTCCGGGTACTACACGGACAGGCTGTATGTTTCCTTTATCAATTTTTCTTTTGATCATAATTTTATTATAAAGCAAAATATGTGTCTTAACGACACCTCGTGTTTAAGGAACACGTAAATAGTATAACTAAAAATGTTTACAGGTCACTGTACGAATTTATTATCTGTTATACTTGGTTATACTAGTAACCTCGTAGTCATATGGCATTGTTATGGATTGGTGTAAGCCTGTTTTGATTTCAGGATTAAAATGGAGGGTGTACGCTATTCTAATTTGTGAATCATTTATGCAAATATTAGATATATACTTTATCTACACTATGTGAGGGTAGCAATGTACCGGATCAGTTCTTACGGACTCGGAACTTGATGGCCGAACTGATTGATTTATATTATTTCTAGTGATACCTTATTTATAATTTAAAATAGAGCAGAGTTTATAATGCATATTATATTATACTAACTTCACAAAGTATTTTAAATAAACCAAATTATTTTCACATTTACAATAAAACTTATAATATACTTTAGAAGTGAGTTCGATTCTCAATAATCAATTTAATCAAAATTTCAAAATATCAATTTTGAACAAATCATTTGGTTCTGTTGAATGCTACCAATGGTTTTTAATTTACGTATGAAAGCAACATAATAACATACACTAGAAAATCACCGTTCATCAAACAAACTTTGACTGAGTTAAATAGTGTGTACAACTTACTATGTCCAATTTGAACCAACAATTTTGACACAAACTCTATACGATAGCCGACAAAAATTACCCCTTCTGTTTTCCAACACAGTGTGTTGTGTGTTGCAGATTTAACATCAATACTAACAAGTTATATGCAAATGCATTATAACGTTAAACTTTAATTTGTTCGCAAGTACGCGGTATACAAAATTATATTTGCCTCGGTAACCACAGCGAAGATGAAAAGAGAGTCGATTTTAAGACGTATATTGACTTTAAAACAAATGATTTTTTATTTAATAACATATCTCCCTTTCTCCTATTCTCGCGTTTAAATCTCCTCCTATTATCACCTTCCTCCTACTCTACTTAATGTCTTTCTATTCCTCCTCTCATTTGTTTCATCTCATGTCCGTATACTGTTATCTCTGTATACCGTTCTTCTCTTTCTTTCTTTACATAAGTAATCACTACTCTCAGATGACTATTTTGTTTCTCTACTTCCACCGGTCCGTCCACTACCCACTCTTATTTAAACCCTGTTAATATTCAACTACCATCACTGCCTTTTTTTCTCCTTTCTAATTGCAACTGAGTCTTCTATTTGTATCCTCCTGACAACTTTTGCTTTTTGCATATCACAATATTTTTTCTAACCATGTTTTACTACGCCCACTAGTTGAAATCACTTAATATACCTCCAAAAAATCTCCCTTTACTTTCTTACCCTTTACTGGCGTTTGGACCGGTCCATTATATGTCGTCATGCAATGACTGTGCTGTTATATTTTATGTTCATATTTACCTTCAATACTGTTTACACACTTAATTAATAATATTACATATAAATGCTAAGGTAGGTAACGGTTGGCATGTTTTGGATTTAGTTGTTTCCTAAACCTTGAAGCAAATGCCTTGCCAGGGCGAACCATTGCACAATTGCCCACGGTTACGTCACTACACTATATAGGTTTATACTGATCTTCTGGGACACCATACTTAACGCTTACATCAAAATACCATATTTTAAATGTATCATACAAATAAATAAATAAACAGTGAAAATAATAATTATATACAAGTGATTATCAATGATTAAAACAAAACAATGTTTCTTAGTAAATTGTATATACTACGTAGTTCTTCTGTATCATAGGTAGGCCTGAAGTATGGCGGAACGGTACAGGAAACACAACCAGTAATACGGCTCATACTCAAATCCCGGCAACAGGTGAGGACAAGCCGATAGATTTATTCTTTTGTGAAAATAAAGAGATTATTTATTATTGTTTATAATTAAACGATACCCTGAACTTGCTTTTTAAGGTATGCTTTGGGTTTTAACTCTGGGCGGATTCCCTGGTGTATACATTATTCGGCTAGCGGATCTGGTTCTTGCGGATAAATCTAACCAAAGGTTTGTTGCACGACACCTTATTACGCCATACTTGTTGACGGACGTTTCTATTTTGTTGATTGTGCAACTAAGGTATCTGACGTCCTGCGTGTGCGAACGGTTTTGTCCTGCTGGTTGGCCAATGATTCTAGGTATGTTGTTCTCGAGATTATGGCAGGACAAAATAATGTAAATTAAAAGTAAGCGTTTGCACAACGACCGAATGCAAATTGGTTGATATCAAAGCGAGTTAGTTGAAGATTTACGCTTGTGTATCCAGAACGCAATAAATGAAATTACCGGACTCTTAGATGTAGTCGACATAACAATGAACAAGGATCGGAACGGTTGCCCTCAACATATTTAATTGCTGGTGCGAAGAGTCATAGCCGGTTATTTCAAGTATTGGTTTTAGGCAAGATATCAAGAGAAAAATCAAGTTTAAGCGACTCTCAATAGTATTTAAACAGGTCGGGATATTTTAGGATTTTGTGATGGTATTATTTACGAACAAACGAACATTAAGCGGTCGAAAAACACATTTTCCTTCTTATTGACCTGTCGGTTAATAATCATCTAAAATTCGAACAGCTACACATGTATTAATTATTTAGTATAAACCTAAGTAAAAGCAACCCGTACAATAAGGGGATAAGTTTTCACCTCCTGTTTGTACACATTATTTTAACATTACGAAGCTGGGTCTGGATATTATTAGTGAAGGTAGCCAGCGTTGGAATTTAAATCAACGTTGGAGTCCCTTTCCTTGTCAAGGACACCACACAAGATAATACTGTTATCTGGTTCATTGCAAGCAAGTCCAGCAACTTTTACTAATTCGGAGTCTATCTTGTCTTAACTTCTTTGCTGGATACTAAGTACTGTCTGATTTAGATACGAAAGAGTGATACTGACAATATATGTTATTAACTATACCAGTCTTACCACATACGACGCAACAAGGTTAGGGCGAAAATGATTTTTACGTTTACACGGGCGTTAAAATGTGTGTTGAGTAAGTCGTGGTGGCGTGACAAGGTTGTGGATATTGTGATTTTAAAATTTTTTTCTATTTTGTATTCAGATATGATTTTATGTTCTTAGTTGTATTTTTTTATGTAGATTTTAAGGAGTTACTGCTGGTAACCTCATATTTGTAATGGTTAACGAGTATAGCAATAGAACGGGTATGTTACAATGTGGTGATGGAAATTTAAAACGCGTCATTGCGAGCTCAACGTAATTTCAGCTAATCGGTGGACTGAGTAATTAAAGTGTAAGAGGAACCACGTTCGGAATGGGCAAAGTTGATTGTTTATAAAAAGACACAATATGGTATATTGGTTCTATAAAGAACTTTACATACTTAGTGCGGTTTCTAAAATGTTACCTATCTGGTTTTGTACGTTATTCCAAAACTTATAGTTCGAGATAGGTATATGGAAACTATTACTACACACAAAACGATTTTGGGCGGTAATTTCATACAAAAGTACTTAACAAGTAATTTATAAGCATGATTTGGTTTTCTCTGCAACGCAAAGCACTCAAAGCAACTTTATGAATATGCATAGAAATTAAAGACGCTTTCAAATTTACATTGCTCCAAAATAATCCATTAGAATCTTTTAAGAAAATACATAAAAGTAAAAAAAAGATATATAATAATTTGACTTAATATGCGCAAAAACTTCATTATCTTTAATAAAAAAGTTTTTAAGAGTGGGTAATACATAAAAGCAGGCAATTTACAATGAAACATCAATTTAAAAGCAAAATTTTTTTATTGCGTCTAAAGCACCATGCTAAGGGTGTCACCGTTGACGTTGTTTTATGCACACAGTACGTGAGAGTAAGTGTATGGCGATGATGTGATAACAGTAATTATCCAATGCACGCAATGTATAAAACATAACTGCTTACTGTACTCGCTTTCTTTTTTCGTTTGCATTATTAAAAAGCGCGTTAATAAGAGATGGTGAAATTTTATGTCGGCCACCATAAACAAATGTACTAAAAATTACGCTTTCAGTTAATTATGTTGTTTCGAGAGGCGTGTATTTTCATAATCGATTAAATTGGCAGAAATTGTGCCTCTACACGTGTAGAATAAATTTGTAATGCTAACAGAATTAGTTAACAAACCCTTTTATTAGCCCAATTCGTTATAGTTTATTGAAGTGCTTGGATTTTTTTATTATTTTAGCAATTTCGTATGTAATTATTTATTTATTGATCATGTTTTACTTGGCTTTAAGGCATTCGTGTTTGTCATCCATAAATTTTGGGTGCAGATAAAATTGTAATTGTTGAACCTAAATGCATATTGTTAGTAGAATTGTAATCTGGTTAACATTATTGCTTGGATAATGTTTTAATTTATAACATGTGTGGGGTTTTTATGTTAAACGAGTTTTTTACTAAAAAAATGAGGAAGAATCTCGGGTGCCAGATTTGGTAGAAGTTTACTCTACGTGGATGGTCCTCTTCTTATTACGCTACAGCAAAGCGTTACTATAAGAGAAGATTGATCTGCAGTGAACTAAAAAGGATTGAATGGCCTAATTAACAAGGGAGGGATGTCGTCTTTGGCTTCCGTCAAGGGCAATTTAGTCTCCAATATTGAGGTCGCAAACGTTGCCATGAGAAAGCATCCCTCAAATTTTCCAATTTTAGTTATTTTGGAAATGCGTTCAACGAAACTCCCTTGATATAGACAGTGAAAGATCTAAAAAAAATTGAAACATATTGCAGTGATTACAAGGTCAATTTTAATGTATAAATGTAAAACTATATGTATTGTTTAGTATTAAGATATATTTGTTTATTGTATGTTATGAGAATATATTGATTTTTGTGCGTACGTGATGAAGTAAAGTGAAAGTCAGAAAGAGACGGTTTCGAGCATTGAACAATGATAGTGTGTAGTTAAGACTATGCAAAAAAACAATGAATTATATTTAACAACTTCATTAACTCAGTACTCGATAATAATTACAACGACACAAACAGCAGCACATTCCGGGGTATACGTATAGCCAGCGTCCTGTAGTAAAATCGAATTGTTTTTGACTAATAACAAAATGCTTTGTGAAAGATAAAATTTTAACAAATTAAATGGTCTGGAAAGAAACGTCAAGGTAACAAAAGTTGTCGATGTAATCCAGGTCGGTTAAAGTTAAGACGTGCACGCAACGTTATTAAAATTTAATTAAAATAGCTAAAGGATTTCATACAATTTTATTTTATTTTATTGTATTAAAATTTTGTTAAAATTGTAAACGAGGCATTTTTTATTAATGAATTCAAGATTCTGAGAGGTTAATCAAAGAATAAAAATCATAAGAGTCTTGTATTCATGTCCAATATGAAACTTACTTTATTAATCACCAATTTGCAATCACCGCATTACGTAATTAAACTAATTAACTGGTATCTTTGGTTAACAATAATTTAACGTATAGAGAGGGTTCTTTCTAAGGCACAAATTGTGGAACATCCTTCAATACAAAGTCGCCTACGATTTTACTTTGTGTGTCAGGCTAAAAACTTTCTAAGGACTAAAGCTAATGCATTTGTTAGATTAATCGCAGATTGATCCTATTTCTCGCGGGAAGAATCAAATTAAAATAGGTAGCGGTGAAAATCGGAGGAACTTTTATTAGTAGTGCATAACAAATTAAATACCCACCTTGTATCATTAGGCACAATTCTAATTTAGAGGTCATATATTTTCATCAATTAAAAATGCGGAAAAACTGAGTAGGGCTTTGAGTAGAAGACGTAGTTGGAGCTAGCAAAAGCAAGGTCGCTAACTTAATATTGCTATATGCGGCTACGGTGGAGAGGGAATGGCTTAATATGAAGCTAGAACGTATAAACTTGATAAACTACAAATGAATGTTAGTACTAATACTACAAAAGCTTATGAGATAACTTCCATTAAAGTCCTAATAGTTGTAGTGTCGACCATTCTTTTAAGACGTTTGGCTTTAGAATGAACTTATAAGGTGGTAATCAACAAAACAGAGTCTAAAAAGCAAAGACGACTAGAAACCCCAATGAAATGGCAATTGGATTTGTCATCAAATACTTAAAATGTCAGAGTCAGTACTTTCGTTTAAAGTATACAAGGTATCTGTGACGTCATCACAAGAGCAAGTACGTGATCGCAATAAAAAAAATTTAATGGAAAGGATGGACTAAACTAAAGTCAAATAAAAAAGTTTTTTATTCCAAAAATTTTTAATTTAATATTTATTTGCAACAATAACTAGTATAAGTAGAATTCTTTAGCTTTTATGAAAACTAATTAAAAATTGTGTTCGCGGTATAATGCGCCGCTCGTGTTACATGTCGAGTCGTAGTCGCCGCTGATCTCTGGTCAGCGTCTCGAACTGATTGATGCGAGTTAAGTGTCGAATCGAACAGTACTTAAACTAAACTGAACTTAACTTATAAATTGTCTATCGATCCTACTTTATTTTATATGAGTTAAGTAGGCTGTTTGCTTCGTGTGTGAGGTCGTGGAAATATTTTCCTTGTCGTTAGCATTTCTTGCGCTTTTCCCATTCCTTGCGTTACTTTATACCGATGTCAATTAACGATGTCGATTACGATGGGGATGAGACGATAACCCCATATCATGAATGGGATTTTTTTTATATTTAATAAATACACGGACAGACGAAATTTCTCGTTCTGCTAATAATGCTCCGTTAGACAACAGGATTAGTCTTTTTTCATACGAGGAAATAAAGAACGGAGTTGAAGGCTTCTAAAGCGACAGCGAGCGCCACCTACAAGATCTTAGTAATTATGCTTAAACAGTAAGACTTAAAAAGGTAAAACAAACAAACTTGTAGAAGAAAAGCTGAAAATTTATTCTGACAAGATTCACCAAAGTAAAGCAAGACCCCAACAATTTTAAAATAATATGAAACCCAACAGTATACAGATTATCACAGTTAATATAACGATCACAGTCTAATAATATAAAATTTAAATTGAGAGTCTAACCAAAAACTAAATGACCATATGTAGCGGCAATATACAATGTACTAATAAGTTAGTGTACTTTAGAAATATATCGGCCTGATAACGTTTAAATTAATACTACAAAATTAAAAAAAATGATTCATCGACTACAAAAGTCTTTGAGTTCATAAACGGTATCCCCAAACCTTATTTGGTAACTTAACAATGTAAGTTGTAATCTAAATAACGTTACAATGAATAAAGACAAATGCTTAAAACTAAACTTATCTGCAGTATATCGGTGACAGCTGCATAAGAACGGTTGTATATCATCACCACATAAGGCTAGATTAGATAATAATTTGTGTAATATTAGAGTGTTGATCAAGGCACCAGATCAAAGGTATATAGCATACACCCTAATCAAATTTCAATTTAATTACCAGTGTTCACGTTGAACTTCACAGAACGTACATAACTTGGTAGTAAACAAATATTTCGATTTGAGAGAGAATTGGTAGTAAAAAGTTGTTTCAAATCCTCCCGGAAAAAATTTTAAAAATGGCGGTATAGTCACTTGTTGATTACTGATAACAATCAACTTACGACGTTTACCAAAGGTTGCTGGATTAAATTCATCTTACCAAATATGTTATAGAAACTTATAGGAACATATCTAACAAGTAATAACAACATTTTATCGGATTAATTAAAAGACTCGAATAGCTGACGGAAAAAACGAACCAATTGACCGATTTCTATAAAACTTTCACTGTGACATACGATCATGCTGTGTTGGTGGTTTACACCCTGTAACAACATTCTCAGAATTTTATTGGCATGTCGTTTAAAATGATAAAGTATATACCAAATTATTATTAGTTTTAAAAATCACCAATCTTTAAAATGTCAGATATTTAGACACCGGATTAAAATTTGTTGTAGACATTGCTGTATATAAAAGAAATATCAAAAAATATTTAGTTAATAGCAATGTTTTGAGTAAGACAAAAGTTATAAGTCATTTTCCTGTTTGAGAAAACTTTTGAATCAGATCGACCTAATTAAACTTTAAAAAAGAAAATGGCGGTTTTCATTAATCACACAAATAAAAAAATGTTTGGGTTTTCTGTCGACAACATTGGTTGAGTGAGTTCGTATTAAAAATAATATTTGTAATTAATGAAGGTAATGAATATAAACGAACGTCTTAATTATAAACGTTTATTCTACAACTTTAATTCACAATTACACGTGCGTGTTCCCAGAAACCAAATGGCGTTAAATCCGAATTGATGTAGGCAACCGTCTAGTAATTGTGGGTTTGTTTTTTCTTTTTCTTTCTATTAAACTATGGTTGACGAGTGATGCTGGAAAACTGACACTAAACTGCTATTTATCTGATTCGATTTTTATACGTTCTCTTTGCAGCTTTAATTATTTACGCAACACTCTGTAGTGCAGCTTCTCACTGTTTATTTTTGTAACTTTATACTGTACAACAAAGCTTTTTACTGTAAATTTAATCCTACACTCAATTCATTATAGGGTAGTGTCTTGTAGATGATTTTGATGACTTTTTTGTATGATAAAGTTTTTGACTGCAGATTTAATTCTTCACGCAAAAATTGTAGTACACTTTCTATTTACTAACATTTTTTATTTGTGTACACAATTTTGATCTTTAATTAACAATTTAAAACCTCTTTCGTAACTAACTGCTTAAATTTTCCATTTTTTGACTATACTCTCTCAGATCTGTTGATTGATTCCTTAAATTTAGAAAATGTTTGATTATGGGAATCTAAAATATGAAATTATTATATCTAACTAATGCAACGCATAAATTTATGACATCCACAAAAATGATGTACTTGAATCTCAACATTTTTTTTGTTTAAACAATTAAACATTACCTCATAATCCACCAAATTATTTTGAATAAAAATGAGAGAGCGTTGTAGAAGAAATAAATTATTTCGTCCTAAACACAAGTAAAGCTATGCCATATTTTACAGTGGACATTTCAATAGAATTCTCCACGTACACGCAACACATTTAGAAACTTAATAAGACGGAATACAATGTGACCTACATTAAATTTGTGTTATATAATTAATTTTTAACTGTTTTCTCTAGGCGGAAAATTAATACAATAACTCTTTCTTTTTAACCAACACCGGACTTTTTAAGATAAAATTTGTTGGTTTTGTTTTTTTCTTTTTTTTAGTTAAAATTAATTGCGATACTTAAAAGGACACCAAATGTCAAATGTAGTTTTAAATGTTACGCTCTAGTTTGAGTTTGGAATTGCTCCGTTCACAATGAATGAGTTATTGTCTTAATTTATAAACTTTGAACTAAACAAAATCATAAAGGCATGTGAAACAAAAGGATTGAATTTTCTTAGTCCTAAAAAGTTATGAAACTGAATGGACAATAATATAATTTTGTTTTTAATAAATGGTATTGTATACTAGGTGATTAATTAATCATAATAGACAATAAATGTGAATTATATTTTACGACCAGCTAGAATAATAAACCGGTAACAACTGAGGTTAAACGTCGTTTATATACAAATCAAAAGTTGATGGAAATTTATTGGTAGTTGTGTTAAGTCTTTAGTCCGCTGCCAATAGCAACCGGTTGGTAATAAAAAAACAACTTTAGCGCCCAAAAAATCTAAGTTTATTAATTTTAAAGGAAGAACAAATTTTATAAATCCACTATAGTAAAATTCACGAAGATAAATTAACACGACGTGTGCACGTGAATGATCATATTTACTCAAAAAATATAATCGCAAAACGAAACACAACGGCAACCGAATTAAAATAATACATATTCAGTGTGGTGTAAAGCAGTTCTTTTGCGATGTTCTTCAAATACTACCCCAGTAGAACACAACCTGGGCGCTATATAGGCTCTACATTATTTGCCAACTTTGCCAATATTGGTGTTACATAGAGATGTGAACATTCACTAACTTTTTGCCAATATTATTTACATTAAATAACAAAATCTAATCAACATTGCCTACCAACTTTGGTTTGCAATATTAAGCCGAGATTGGGCTAATATGGCAAAGATGAAGTTTGCGACATTTAGCCAACATTAAACCGACATTGTAATTTTATGTAACTATATGGTTAACATACTTTAAAATATTGGTACAATATTGGGCAAATGTTGCAATACTTTCGAAATACGTCAAGTTTCATTTTATTACAATATTGGCTCAAAATGTGGTATATATTGTAATACAATGAACTTAAAGCAAAATTTCATAGTAATATAATGTTGGCCCAATATCGATACCATCTTGCAAACTTATATTGACTAAATCTTGGATAAATATTGCGAACCTAAAATTGCTATGCAATATTGCCCCAATGTAGAATACCTACGTTGTAGTAATGTTGGCACCATAATATTGACAAAAATTGGGGTAAAGTTGCCAAATTGCATTGTACTAAAATTGATGCACCAATATAGATGAATATTGCAGAACCATTTTTCTCATATTGGTATCCTTATACAGGCTTAATATCAATAACATGATATAGGGCTGATTATAATCAGCCAATATCAATGCACCCGTAAACAGTGCACGTTGTTATAGATCTCTGTAAGTTGGTGACTGTTACTAGAGTAATAATTATGGTAAAGTTTACATTTGACGTTTGGTCTAGGCAATATAGTATAAATAACAATGTCATATGTCTATTGGTTTTGAATTGGTATCTTACTCATTGTACAATTTGATATTAGTAGAACGGCTTATTTCCATTGGTTCTAAACTGTAACTATTAGCTCGTAACGATTTATTAATTAATTAATAGAGGTATTATAAGTCACATAAATAACGTCAAAAATTATGTAATCTGTGATTATAAATAACGATAACGTCGAGCAGTATTAATAAAGGTTTTGGACTGCACTTAACAAAACTGCTAGTTATTACACTTTTTCGTTATAAATTTTAATTCTAACCTAACTTTTTGTGACTGTTTACAATTAATTTGACAGAGCGTTGATAAATGGTCGTGCTACAACAACACTAAACGTTATTAAAATTTACCGTAAATAAAGTTTGGCGTTATTGTTACATCGTTGATATTATTTTTATACTTACTGCGCATGCGCACATATAACGATAACCGCGGAAACTGCTATTTTAGGCACCCAAAATCTTCTTAATAATTAAATTATTGCAAAAATAAACTATTACGCGAAATTTTCGTCACCATTTTTTTAAATTGAAATCAGTTAATCTCGAAACTTATACTTCAAAAATATGAAAACTTTTTTTTGCGACGGTTTCCAACCCGAAAATTTTAATACTTTTTTTTATTTTTTCGACAAATTATAGTTAGTACGTTACAATAAAGCAAAAAAAAGTTTATGTCTACCGCCGGCCGTCCGTCCGTATGTAAACAAGATACAGAGAAAATCACTCTTACGATTTTTATGAAACTTTGTACAAGAACCTTATTTAGAATTCCAAATATTTTATTAGTTTTTTAGGAATAATTTATCTAGCCAAAAGGGCCGTTAATCTACACAAATTTTCGAATTTTTGAAATATTTAAAAAATATTTATTTTACACATTTTTGTTTCAAATAAAAGTTGTTTATAATTTAATTATACACATTTTTGTTTAAACAATTTTTTTGGTCCAATAAGGGATTATTGAGATATAACAATCACGTGAACAAAAAGTTGAAAATGGAAATTCTATTGTCTATAGCTTTTGTTTGAAACATTTTTTTTTTAAACGCAATTTTATTTTGGTTTATTGGTGCGATGTAGAGTTCTGCGGCAAACACTTGTTTTTTTCTGTTTTATTATCAATTAAGAAATAATTGAGATCTTTTTTGTTGTCTAATTTTAATTAAATAACATAAAACGTAGTATGCATGCAAGAATTTTTGCTGATTTTCGGAATAGATCAATAAACCGTAAACGTTTTTTTTTGTAAAGAAAACCATAGACATTGTATTTATATTTCATCTTAGTTTTTTTTATTATTAATTTTCTCTCTTCTTTAGCAAACTATGGACTAAGTTATAATTAATTTTTCTAACATATTTCTTAGTAGTACACAGTGTTCAGGAATGATTGACAAGTGTTAGATTTTGGCGGGTTGTCATTCTATGGTTTAGAGTTTAGTTTTTAGTCTTTGTGATTTTTAGAAGTTTTGTCAGTATTCATTACCATAAAAATTTTTATATTTACATTTTTTGAAGTTGTTAATTTTTGTAAATGTTTAAAGTACTGTTCCGTCTAGCAGATAAAGTAAACAAATATGGTTTTCATTTTATCATAAACTGTATAGTTTTATATTTCCCCTCTGGAAAATTAATACCTGCTTTAAAAATTATCCAGTAAACGTAAAATTTGAACCCTGGTCAATTATTTATGAACACTGTGTATAATTGATAATCTTTATTTATTAACAAAACCCACACGGATTCATATTATAAAATATTTGTTATGTGTAAACATTTCCCATACAGGGTGTTTATTTTAAAGTAACCATCTACTTCTGCAATTTCAAGCTCAAAATTCTGAATATTTCACATATACATTTCGATCTATAAATTAGGAGAGGGAACATTTTTGACAGTAGTTTGATGTATTTATCAATTCAACCCATACCAACTATATTTATAAAATCTCAAATAAAACTACTTACTCGTCATACATGTTTTGAAGTCGTTTTCAAAGAACATACTTCAGTGTACTACTCCTTTTGGAAAATGATGCTTTTGTAATGTCGGCTGATCACTACGTGATAAACTGCTTAACAAAAAATTATATAAAAAATATTAGGTTAGGACAGATTCGGCACTAGAATGAATTTTGACCGACTATAATGTAATGTCAATTATTTGACCAACGATTTCGATATTGGACATTTGATTGACATTTTTTGAATTTGAGTTGTCTAGATCAGCCATCTGTATTTTAAAATGTCAAATCTAAGCCTTGCTTAGTTAGCGACCTCGTTTGGACATTTGTTGGCTCTACCAGCTAACGGTTAAGGCGAAATTTCTCAAATGAATTAAGTGGAAGTATTGTCAAAACTAAACTTAAACATATTTTGAATTGTTGAGGTTGAGATGATTAAAGAGTGCGGCGATAACAAACTTTGTTTTTTGTGGGAAAAATTTGTTGACTGAGATGGGTAAATTTTGAGTGACATTCATATATCCAAATTGCAGTAAATCTTTATTGATTTTTCATAACGGAGTTAAATGTTTGTTTCGAACAAAGGTGAGACAACCCAAGGTCATCCTGAGATTCTCAAAATTGATTTATCTTGTTGATGTCGTCTTTGATGGTTAGAAGCCATGTTTCCTAGTTTGGGAAATTTAACTTTCTATAATTTTTGTTGAATAAAAAGCATAGATGTTATTCGTGAGTGACAGAAATCCTCTTCCATTTTCAATGCAACAACCTCATGGTTAATGAATCAATTCACAGTTTGAAAGCTTTTGCTTCAATCGAGTTTGACCTTTGAAATTATCAAAGTTCGGTCAAAAGACTTGATGGTTGACTGAATGTTTCTTCTTCTGAATGCTTGTCAACGTTGACACAAAATGTTTTTTGTTATGATTTTTTTCTTTTCCAAGTGTATTGATAAGGTATTTTTTAAGGTATCCATTTCTGATATGGATAATTGAATAACTGGCATAATCTGATACATGGATGGTTCTAAATCAGAGAATCAAAAAACTTCAGCTAGATTAGTGCTTGAATACTTTAACGCCCTCAATACCCGTGAGATCAAAACAAGATCATGCTTGTTTAGATTCCTTTTTTTGGTATTCGGGCATTGAGGGAAACTTAAAAATTAACGATCAAACAAGACATGAAATTTTAACACTTTACCTTGGGCCTTGGTTATTACAAATAGTAGAATCAACTACAGCCTGTGAATGGACTCCTAAAGAGTTCCGTTATTATATACAGCAAATTACACAATTACATAATACAGTCAAAATTTAGCAAAAATATTTTTTTTTGTTTTAAAATAAAGATTTTCAATAACAAAATGAGCCAAACAGGCCCTAGAATTGAAATGACTTAATTATTAGTGTAACAAGAAGTACAGCATAGTAACGCTTGATAGCGTGGAACTCTGCTTTGATTCTTAATATAAAGATAACCTAAAAATTGACAGCAATGAATGGTTTCTTAAATTCCTTGAGATCTAACCTAAAGTTAGTATCAGCTGACTGCTTTGATAAAAATATTTGCAAATGTCAAAGAAAATTCCAAAACCTACTCAATCCAGTATTTTACTTGAACACTCGCTAGATACTATTTGTAGTACCAGTTACAATCATATTCATCAAAGTCGGCATCTGCGCACTCATTATGTTCTTATATGGAGCAGAGTAAACATTTTTCTACTAGCATGTTTGGGTTTATGCCTGTTATGTTTGCCTGTTTTGCATCTTTTTCTTTTTAATAGCTTATTGAGTTCCTTCTTTCCTTTCTATTAGAATTTTAGGTTGGTATTGAAGAGATGTTAGAGAACAAAACAAACCATGGCGGGGAGACAATGTAGAACATGAAGCTTGATTTTCTATAGTTTAAACAGTTATTGAAAATAACACTAAACTTGAGGGTTGTGCATCTTAATTTGTTGCTAAAAATCGGCATTGTTCTAAGGGCCGATACCGGTTTGTCCAAACCATTAGCAGCCACCTTATCAATCTGGATACCTTTTGAAATGATTCTATAACATCAAATTGAGTAAGGGCACCATCCAACCGACCAAACAGGAGCTGCTGGTTCATATTTTTCCTGGAAAAAAAGTGGAAGTCACAAAGGTCCCAGCAACGCTAATAACAAAAACGTTTACCATTAGTACCCCTTTTTCAACTGAGGTTAATCAAGCAATATGACGTTTACGAAACCTTACTTTGGTCAACGGATAATACAGATTTGTTGTCATTAAAAGTGTTTGTAGCTTCTTTTCTAGTCGCGTAAACTGTTATTCCTTACAAAAACCTGCAGTTCTTACAAGAGATGTACCCGTAAGCTTCTTAAGAGACAAATTTGGATGTCTGCCAAAGAATAGATCATTCTATGCTCTGCGTGCTACAGCAGATTTAGAAAAAAGGTGTGCAATATGATCTCTTTTCTTCCTAAACAATTTATAAAATTTTATTTCCATTTTAAAATATAATCAACCATCTCCCAAAATATGTTTTGTTCCAAGTTTAGTTACTGCCGCTTTTTTGGTAGGAGGAAAGGTATTTTACTTAAACCAAAAACTTAAGCAAGAAACTATTTAAAATTTTGCAGCCTTAAAGAATCTCTTTTTTGTCGATTGCAGTAATTGCCTGACTTATTTTGTCTTAACAATACTGGCCTTTGAAACATGAAAATGAAAATATATGTGAAAAAACATGGGTGTAAATATGGAATACCACTATTTTTTTCTCAAAAATCTTTACTTTTAGCCATTTACTGTAAAATAATTAAATAAGAACAACTTTTTATCAAATGATATTTGTAGATCAGTTAGGGAAGGAAGTAGAAACGTTTAAAAAAAAGAAGGGAATAACAAGTGGTAAAAGAATGGAAGTGAAAAGTGAAAAAGAAATAAGTAAACGAAATGTTTAAAACAAAGGTGGGGGTAGAAAAGTCAATAGAAGAAACAGCTAAAATACGGAAAGGGATAATAGTAATAATAAAAATGAAAACAGGAGAAGACACATTGAGGAATAAGAGGAAAATGAAAGTTACTAACATATATATTGATGAGGACATGGACAAAAAGAAACAGGAAATACGGTGAGAATAAGAACAGAGAAAAGAAGAATAAAAAATGTAAAATGGGGTATTTAAAATTATGGGCGGAGAAACAAGAAAAAAGGTGGCTAAAAAAGGAGGAAAAGTTAAGAAACGTAGAATCAAAAAAACTAGACAAGGCAAGGGGGAAAAGGAAAATTGTTATAGATAACAAAATAAAAAAAAATAGGTAAATACAAAATATAATTTTGGAACATTGCGGGGATAAAAATAAAGGGAAATCGTTCTGGAGCTATATAAGCAACTTGAAAATACGAAGGCTGGTAGAAACATGGATGAAGCACAGAGATTGAGAAATATGGAGTAATAAATATCCAGAGGACTACATATGAGAAGTTCAATTAGCGAAAAAGAAAAGAAAAGGGAAAACGCAAAAGGATGAATAATTACTGAAACAAGAAAAAAGTGGGAGAAAGAAGATTTAATAGCTATAAATAAAACAAAAAGTATCGTAAAGTAAAATAGAGAAAGAAGAAAAGTACCAAATAATAACGGTATACCGAAAAGAAATAGAAAAGAATAAAGAAATATTAGATAAGATAATCAAAGAAATAGAGGAAGAAAAGTTATTATTATAGGAATAGAATTGGGGAGGAAGAGGGATGGTAATAAATAGAGAAAACGAAAAAAGAAATTCGATGAGTAAAAAAATAATCGGAGAAAGTAAAAACTATTGGAATTATGTGAAGAATGGCATGGACAACATTAAACGAAATTGTGGGCGAAAGAGGAGAAGGAGAAAAAGGAGGATCCATAATAAATTACATAATTACAAAACAAATTAATGAAAGAAGATTCGGATTACAAACAATAGACGTAAGCTTGATAGGAGTGGAAAGAAGAAATGACGAAATGGGGAGAAACGAAAATATGGACGAAAGAAAGTAAGGCAAATATATGAAAAAGATCAAAAACAGCAACAAAAAAAGGAGTTAAAAAGTATAATAGAGAAAATAAAGAAAGCAACAAAAAAAAAAAGTTTCAAAATAGGAAAAAATAAATATGATGTAAAACCGATTGGTGGAATGAGGAATCTGAAAGATAAACAAAAGAAGTGAGAAAAAAAAAGAAAATAGAAAAGAAAATTAATATTAAAAATGTAAAACATAAACGCAAAATTTAAAAGAGAATGTGAGAAGAGAAAAATAGAATATAGAGAGGATCTAACACATGAAATGGAACAAAAAAACATGAGAGTTTGTAAATAGAAGAAGAAAACAACAAAAACGGTAGGGTTAAAAATATACCGAAAAAATGAAAAACCACATGATAAATATGCTATAAAAAGAAGAGAAACATTTAGTACAGAGAAAGCAGTGAAAATGCACAGGAGAAGTAATAAAAAATAACATCAAGAAAGTAATGGAAATGATATGGCAAGAGGACAAAAGCGGAAATAAACAAATATATAAAAAATGACAGAGGAGTAAGCAGAAAATATTTGGCAAGATAATAAAACAAATATGGAAATGTAAATGAAAATGAAAAGATATATACCAGAGTGACAAACAGGAAACCAAATGCAAAATAGAAGTAAAAGGAAAGTTACAAAAGATGTTTTGGTCTAAGAAAGGGTTGAAAAAGGATGTCCGCTAAGCCCAATTTATTCTTCTAGAAGCGAAGCTGCGTAAAAGATCAAATGAGGGGAATAAAAGCGAGAAACAAATCTAATAACGCTAGCCTATGCAAATGTAATAGTGGTTTGCACAACAATGGAGGAAAAGATGCAAAGATAATAAATACAATGATGAAATATTTAGAAAGAAAAACTGAATTTAAAAAAAAAGGCACGGAGAAAGAGGAGAGGAAATTGAATGGGTGGATAGATATAAATACCTAAGATACGAATTAATCGTATAGTACGATAACAAAGACAATGATTAGACAAGGGATTTAAGACTTAAAGTAAGTAAAATTGTAGGGCAGATACCTGGCAGTAGGGTGGAAAAAATGGTAAAGCTCGAAAGGATTTGAAAAAGATATTGGGGAGGGAGTTAGGTTTGGAGAAAAAGATAAACACTTAGATATTTTAATGGAGGAAGAAATGAGACTGATAAGATTTGACCAACAAATAGAAAATAGGAAAGAAACAAAATTTTGTAAGAATGTTAGAAAGAGATAGAATTCGAGAGTGTAATAATGTACTGGGCAGAAATTTAGAGCCGGAAAAAACGAGAAGGCTATTGGAGATGGTCGCTAGGTTTGGAGAGAGGACATAAGGATATTTAATAGAGCCAGAAATGAAAATTAATAAAATAAAAGTATTAGCAGGAAAGAGAGCAATGAGATTTCAAGAATGAATGGAGAATAGAAAAAGAAAGATTCAAAATACTATAGAATTGAAAAATAAATTACGAAGAAAAAAAGCATATTATAGAAAAGATGGAAGAAGGATTTTGTTCTTTTTGATACTTTCTTCTTTCTTATTATTCTTCTGCATAAATCAAAATATGCCCTTGTAGCATTTTCAGTATTTTCTAATATTTCTTCTTTGTGAATGCCATTGTTATTTAAATTTATTCCTAAATATTTAAAATTTTCTACTTGTTCTACTTCTGTTCGTTCAAAGTTTATTTTAATTTTTCTTTCTTTGTTTACTGTTATCACCATTACTTTTGTTTTGTCAGTGTTTATTTTTATTTTGTGTTTTTTAGGGTTTTGTTCCATATGTTAATCTTGTTCTGGAGCCCTTTCACTGACCCTGCTAATATTGCTATATCGTTCCGAAGGCACATTCTGATATTAATACTTTTTCTAACTTCCTATATCCTACTATTAAGCTTCCAGTTCTTGTTTTTTGTTTCTTTTTTATATCGTCCATTACTATTGTAAAGAGTGTTGAGGTTAATGATTCTCTTTGTCTTAATCCATTTTTTGTTTTAAATATTTCTGAGTTCAGATTATTTTTTTTTTCTGGATTTTTTGTTGTTTTTATAAATTTTTGTAATTATTTTTATCTACTGCTCCTTTTGCCATGATTTCCATATTCTTTCTATTGGTGGTTTTCCATTTCTAAGTTCACATTGGGAATTTACTATAATTAGTTCTGTTATTTGTTTCAATCATTTCCTTATTACTCTTTCCTATATTTTTGCTACTGTGCTTAAGATGGTTATTCCTCTGTAGTTTCTACATTCTATTCTGTCGCTTTTTTATATATTGGTTATATTACTCCGTTTTTTTAGTCTTCTTGTATTGTTTCTTCTTTCCAACATCTATTAAGCATTTTACAAAGTGCTTTTGTTCCTGTTTCTCTTACATTCTTTATCATTTCAGTTGTTATCTTGTCATGTCCTGCTGTTTTGTTGTTTTTCAATTTTTTGATTGTTTTTTTACTTCCTCCTGTGTAATAACATTATTCGTACTAATGTTGTTTATTATTTCTCCATCTCTACTTATTTCTTCTTTTTCTTCTTCTACATCTTCGGGATTTAGCAGTTCTTCAAAGTATTTCTTCCAGATTGATATAATTTCTGTTTCGTTTTTCAGCGGGTTACCGTTTTTATTTTGACTTGTATTTTCGTGTTTGTTCTTGCTTCTTATTGATTTGACAGCTGTGTAGAATAATGTTTTGTTATCTCTGCTTTTTCTTCTAATTTCGTTCTAAATTCTTCCCAAGCTTCTTCTTTTGCTTTTTAATACCATTTCTTTTGTTTTCTATTTTTTTCTTTATACAATCTATTATTCATTTTAACTCCCATTTATTTTTTTTGACATTCCTTTTTTTTTTTTTTATTTTGGATTTTTTCATTCTAATATCTTGTTGGTTTTTTTCTCTTCTTTGTTTTTATCATGCCACATTTCTCTTTCGCCGCGCTCAGTATTATTGTTTTGTATATTTTCCGCAATTCTTCTATTAAATTTCTTTCCATTATTTGCTTGTCTTCATACATCTTCTTTGTTACTTCTTGCGTGCTATATCTGGATTTAAAAGTTTGTAAGCTTTGATATTTTCTATCATTGGTCTATTATATTTTTGTTTCTTCTTTGTTATCTTTTGTTTTATTTTGGCTATTAATAGATGGTGGTCACTAAATATTTCTGCTCTTTACGTCTAAAAATTTCTCTATGATCGATTTTTCCTGTCTAGTTTCTGATATTCTTGTAAATTTATGTATGTTTGCGTGTTGGAAGAATGTGTTAGGTATTATCATTTCATTTAGTTCGCAATATTCTATAATTCTCTTTCAACGTATTATTGGCGATCATACACGTTGATTTCTTTTAAGAATTGTAGAGTTCTTCGGATACCATTTGCGAAATTGAATAGTTGAAATAGAGTGTGTTGGGTGAGTCTATAGCTCTGACGCACATGTATGTAAGTCATGCACTTAAATAGTATGTGACTTATACTTAATTGTACTCCACAAGTTATGCATTGAGGTGATTCTTCGTCTGTCAAGAGACGGACTGATGTTAGAGCTGTATGGCCGATTCTCAATCAAGTTAGGATCACTCTTTCACGTCTGGTCAAAGCAATTGGACATTTCCACTTTTTTATTAATGGTTTAACTGATTTCAGCTTTGCAACAGTTTGGTCCCATTTCTTGCCCTTCTTCTTACGTCATCTACACGCAGCAGTACATTAACTACTGAATTTCCATCTTCACTGTCGATAGAGCGTGCAGCAGTATCCGCAATTTTGTTTCCACGAATACCAACATGACTTGGAACCCAAAGAAAAGAGACGGTTTTGCCGTTGCACTGCAAACAGTGCAAAGCAGACGTGATCATGTGAATCAGAGCATCATCATTATATAGTTTTTGGATTGACTGCAGCGCACTTTGTGAATTGCTAACAATAAGGATATATGAAGAGTTAGAACCGTATTGGCAGAACTAAGTGGTTTGCCATACAGCATAAAGCTCTGCCGTGAAGATGGTTGCGTTCTGTAATAGGCGCCAAGAGTGTGCTTTGTTACCAATTACAATTGCGCATCCTACTCTTTCATTCGTCTTGGAACCTTGGTGTATATTATGTTCGTAAGAAACTGTCCACAATTTCTCGGAAACGACCTTGCAGAAGATCCGATTGGTGGTGTTCTTTTGAGAGAGATGCTAATGAAAGATTCACTACTGGAGTTACTTTCTCAAAACCAAATGGTAAAACTTGAGGATGCGATATCCCAGTGTCCTACAAATTTTATGGGTGCGTATTCCGGCTGGTCTCGAAATTGTTGTTTTAGTGTCATATCGATGCCTTCCACGAAAAAACACATTGTAATTGGGATGACCAAATTGGGTACGGATCGCTACCGCATACGTGAGGAGCCTAACGTTTCTTAAGTACTGCAGTGATGGCGTATTGGTTTCAACGTATAGACTCTGAGATGGACTTGTGCGAAAAGCTCCTGATTCGTATCTTAACCCAGAATGATGGATAGTATCTAGGCGTTTAAGAACGGATTTTTGAGCAGAACGTATGCGACGCATCCATAATCAATTTTGCTAATATACTTTCAGTAGTGCTTGTGTGTCCTAAACCTTATTACATATAGTGCAACTTTGATAATTACCTCAATTTGATCCGACCATGTTAATTTGCTGTCAAAGATCAAGCCTAGGAATTTGGCTAAAGGTTTACAAATAATATTATTACCACAGAGATATATTCGAACACCAGGGTGTGATTTTCGAAGTCAAGTACCAACTTTCGTGCCTTAGCACGTGCTCTTTTAAATTTTGTTGGGTAGGGTTTCGACAAAATCTATTAAAAGCTTTTTTCTTCTGTGATATCACCTCTCTAACATCATCATTCCATCAAGGTACAGTTTTCTTAGACTTACGACCACCATTGATTGGTGTAGTTTCTGTTGCTGCCTCTATCATAACTGAGGTTATGTGTTCGACATCGTCATCGATCATACCTTTTAGTTTAAATGGGAAAATATTTTTTTTATAATTTTCCCAATCTGCAAGTTCGAATTTCTATTTTCGAGGTAGCACTGGTGTAAGAGTGGGTATTCCAGTAGAAATTGATATTGGAAAATGATCACTGTTATATAAGTGATCCAGAGGCTGCCACAGAAACCGTGCTGAAAGTTCAGGAGATGATAATGAGAGATCAATAGTACTAAAATTTGACTATCTGCTGTTGAAGTAAGTAGGTGCACCGGAGTTTAAAAGAACCATATCTTGATCATCCAAATGTGTTTTAAAGAGTCGACCACGCGTGTCTCTAGTACTTGATCCCCATAGAGGACTATGAGCGTTAAAATAATAATAATGAAAATGGTCTTGGAAGTTGATCAAAAAGTCGTTTAAAGTCATCTAGTTGCTAGTCGAATCTCGGTAGGTATATACTGCAAACCTTCATTACATAAGGTGAAGATAAATGTACAGCAACAGCTTGGACATTTTTTTTCAAATCCACAACTGTACAACATACATCATGTCTTATAAACACGGTCACTCCTCCTCTGACGCATACATTTGGAGTATCGTCTTTTCGGAATATTTGGTAACCTAGTAGGAAGTATTGTTTATTTTTGGCTAAATGTGTTTCTTGTAGACAAACACAAAAGGGTGCTTCTTCATTTAGAATTGAAGACCTAAGTGGATGAAGGTGCTAAGTTACAAAACTAGACTTTCGAGATAATTGGCTTTGAAAAATGGAAAAATAACTGATTGCACTGTCACAGATATTACATTAACTCGTTTGTGGTGAGGCAGATTTTATAGAGCCGATCAAAAATTTTCGTTTTGTGGTAGAAAAAGTTATATTTTTAAGGTACAACATACATAAATTGAAAAATAGTTCACTTACCACTTTATTCAGTAGCTTTAACATTTTTTTTTAAATTAGGTCAAGCAACATTATCTCGTTTAGTGACAACTTTAACTAATGCAATAAAAAATGGAAACTTTATTCTAAATGATATTAACATCGTAAACTTAAAATTAATATTCTTGAAATTCGTAAAAATGTTCACAGAGTCACTCTTTTCTTCCCTTTAAACTTATTTTTCTTCCCCAAACTGGGCTGGCTTCTCTCCAAGTCTATAATATTTAGGTAGATATTGATTCAAGAAGCACATTTGTTTATTCAAGTTTTTAATTTTTTCGTCTGATAGTTTTCCCAGTTTTTTAGCTCGAGGAAGGTATATCGTCTGATCTGCTTCACTTCCTTGCTTTTTCAAAATACACATCTCTTTGAATTCAGTCTCATCATTGTGTGAGTCCTTGTACAAATAATATCCAAATCTCTCAACCCTAATCCACTTGACAGAATCTCTGAATTGCACTTTTTCATTGTGCGTATTTATTTTCCTGTTCACTAGTTGCAACTGTAAGGGCAACTGATCGAATTCACGAAAGTGGGGTTTCATGTCAGTGACGTGATTAATTTTACTCGCCTTGCTTATGATGTCTCGATACTGACCTGGAAGAAGAATTTTCTCATGTTTCCTCAAAACCTTTCGATGCGTCCAAAGTCTCTGTCCGAATCTAAAATGAATGACCTACTTCAGGAAACTTATGCTCAATGATTTTGAAGTATCCCTTGAGAATCATTAGTTGATATAGACAAATCATAAGAAAATTTTTGTTTTGGCCAGCACATGAATCTGACCAAATAATCAGCTCATCTCTTTTCTTAACTCTGAATCAAACTCCACTAGAGTTAATAACGAGCTTGCCACTGTGCTTCCTCGATTCCCTGATTTTCAGTCCAAGTGAAAAAATTTGCTCTGTTCTGGCCTGTGATGATTGAATGAATACCAAGATTATAGAACCACATCTGTCTTAGATAGAAAGCTTTCGATGTAGTAAGCGGCATAGTCTGTTGTAGATCCACTGTTAGGTAAGCTATCAGGTCGTTCTTCTCACATTTTTCTCTATCAGAACGTTGAGCCTCAAATGCTTCCTTGTATCTTCTTATGTGTTCCTCATTGCCATTTCCAGCATCGCATGTACTGCAAGTATTGCTGCGCGGATGCCCAAAGAGAGATTGAAACATGTATCAAAAATATGTCTATAAGTACAGAGTTTCACTTTGAATTCTTCAGATTTTTTCTTCGGCGCATCTATCAAGGAAAAGTGAGTACATTTTCTAAACTGAAAGGAGAGGTGACAAGTATCGTTTGTGGGGATTCCTGTGTCTAGAGTAGTGTGACTCCTCGCTTGGAAATTCATTAATGTGATTGATAATGTATTCTCGTACTCTCTCTGCAATTTTGTGTGGCCTGTTCTGATGTTTCCTCTCATATCTGGAAGTGGAGCAGCAGCACCGGAAGAAACAAGCTGTTTCTAATGATCCACTTTTTTTTCCAATTTGATACAATGAGCAGAGAGCTAATTTACAGACTCTGGTGGCCTGACCATTATTAGTCACATTATATTGGTAAGAGAAGCTCCTATGTTTTTTGGCAGATTTTTTTTGTCGACCCACATCTTTCCGCTGAATCGACTGAAAAATAAGAGCATTCTTAGCGTTCACATCCAGTTTGTAGAAGCTGGTGAATATCTTCTCCCTCTCATGATCATTAAATTGCTGATTGCACTTGAACCGACATTCTTCATTACACAGAAGTCCTAGGTTTGGTTTTTTCTCCCCGACTTTAACACCTTTTTGAGAAATATATTCAAGACCCTTCTCTCTGGCTATTGCGGCTGAACGACGTTTCCAAGCATCTGGAGTTCTCTTTTTTTTCTAGACACGTATTCCTTACTGGGAAATACCTTTTTTTTTCTTCTTATGTGTCAAGTCAGATGTGTTGTCATTTACTGTTTCTTGATTTTTTCCATTACCTACCATTGTTTATTTTTCGTTTCAAATTTTCTGAGACAATATGCAGAGGAATTTCATCATCCGAACTGTCGCTCAGCAGAACTTTGTTGATAGCTGAAAAACATTTTCATTCCATTAACCAAATCTACACCCTGTGAGCGAATGTGTTGATTTTGACGTCAAAACATAGGTATGAGTACATACGTACAATATTTTATATTTTACTTAAAATAATAGGTAAGTAAGTAAAAAAATAATTGCTTTAGTTGATCGCCATTTCTTAAAACTCACCAGAGTTATCTGACGTCCCTTTGGTGCTGGCAAGATCAAAATCCAAATCTTCTGGCATTTCAGCTTCAGATATTTTTAGAGGTTGGAAAGAATCAGTTCTATTAGTCTCATTCTGCATTTGCTGGCAAGCATTCCAGTCATATGAGCAACAAGGATCATTTACGATGTAATCAACTGTAACAAAACCAAAGAGATACTCAGACCACTGGATTGTTTTGAATATAGATTATTTTTAGAAACTGTTGGCTTTTCAATAGTCGAAAAAGTTACTCAGACTAAAATTGTACAAAGAGACATGTTTTATAGGTACTTACCAATAATCGAATCACTAGCTGGTTGTGTACTCAAAGTGGTACCGAATTGTGCATTTTCTAGGTTATGATAACATTTTTCCAAGCTTTCCTAGTTTTGCTGTCCAGCATTTTCAGAAAATTGCAATAAGGCACTTTTAACAATTTTTTTGTCCTTGAAGACATTTGAATCCGGACAACAACACGCTTATACGCACAAAAACAACTGACGAAATCGAGTATCATAAAGGATGAAGGTGTTATGTGCATTTAACGGTCTACATTATTGAGCGCCGCAAGTAAAATTTTTCAAGACACGAGTGGATGAAGGTGTTAAGTGCTCTAAACTTCTTCAATCGTTTTAGATATGGAACTGAAATCGTCACATAACACCTTCATCAAGTATTAAAATAACAGAACTTTATGACTGAAGGGGATATGCTAGATGGGTGCTTAACTCTTTCATTCATAACAAAATCTCAATTTTCGAAAAAATGTTACTTAACACCTTTATCCACTTAGGTCTTCAATTATTTTTAGATTATTTGTTCGTTAGGCATTTAGAGATGGTATATTTATAAGGCATTTTATGAGTAAATATATGACTAAGTAAGAAGACAAACAATTACATAAAAAATATAACTAAAAATAAGAGCAAAAATACTAAATATACTATATGATATAAAAGTAGTGAGTAGATAAATGACTAGATTAAATGACTTGATTTGTTATCTTTTTCTTGGATGACTTTTAGCCCACACTGGTTTTTTTTCTTCTAACGTACTCGTGGTGTATTTGTTGGTTTAGTTGAAGGATCGTCAGATGTTTCAACCAATTCAATGTTACCTTCAGTTCTCTTACGTTTATTGGGAACTGAGTCATCGGGTACATTGTTGGTGTTTATATTAGTTGAGGCGTTTAATACTGGTTCGTCATTTGGATTTATAAAGACATTTCTATCTGAAGCTTTTACTTTTTCAACTTGAGTAGGTAATATAGGCACCAAGGCCTAAGTTGTGGAATCATTAATCTAACAATTTCGGCTGTATCTACTTTAGCACTTGTGGTGGCAGATTCATACGAAGTACGTACCTAAGAACTAATTGGTATAACATTTCTTTTTGCTTCCGAGTAGCTGATATTTTCTTTACTTTGATTTGTTGTATCTGTTTTTCTTGTCTATAACTTGGGTATTCTTTTAATCTTGCAGAGTGGTCACCTGCACAATTTACATGTGATCGGAAGATCACATGGTTTTGCTTTCTTGTAAGAGTTTCCCGCAAATCACGTTTGGGGTTGATTACACGACGAGTGACCATACTTTCGACATTGGAAACAACGAAGTGGTGAGGGTATGTACTGTCTAACTTTAAGGTTGTAAAAGCTACTTTGATTGATTGTGAGTTTTGAGTGTTAAAAGTTCCAGTGGCGGCTTGTCCATATCATCATTTGGTCAATGACCTCCCAAAAATTTTGACAATATATAAAAAATATTCATTATTACGTGTTTTATTAAAATAGGTAATTAATTCGCAAGTACAATAACTTAAAATTTATCGGCCGTCGTTCGTAATTCATCCTCTTCAACCTTGGGCTGGCGGTGCGAATTGTCCTCATTGAATTAGATCTACCCGGAAAAACTTGAAAAACGTGCAGCGCCCGAATAAACGCGAACGTCCGAAACAATAATCAACTTTGGGTCATGAGCCGGATCCCGCAGTTTACGTTGACTTCGTATAGGGTGTACAACTACGCTCGATTTTTGATTCGATTTTCGCGTGTTTTAAATCAATTTAAGAATTTATATTGATATGTTTTACTGTTGTTGTGTTGTTTTGTAAAAATACTATTTTTGATTCGCGTGTGCATGCGCTATAATAGAAAATGTCGGTGTTGCGGAAATTTAAACAACTAAAAAATGCTAACAAACTTAATTTTACAAAATTAGTTGAGTTCAAGGCAAATGGTCGTCCTTTGCCAGAACTAAGTTTAC
Organism: Abscondita cerata; assembly: GCA_030710515.1. Classification (NCBI taxonomy): domain Eukaryota; kingdom Metazoa; phylum Arthropoda; class Insecta; order Coleoptera; family Lampyridae; genus Abscondita; species Abscondita cerata. Next base: position 51,248 of record JALBCR010003391.1, on the reverse strand, counting down.
GACAGACTAGCAAAGACAAAAATAAAGATGTTCATCGAAACTTTCGCAAGGTAATGTATGATTTAGCTAACTGGATATGTGGTTGTGAAGTATCAAATGTATTTTACTGTTTTGCTTGTTTATTATTTTCTAAAGACTTGTCAGACTCGCTATAGTGCAAATTCGGTGTAAGAGATTTAAAACATTTAAAAGAGGAAATAAAAAAACATGTTTCGTCTGCAGAACACATAAAACGCTCGGTAAATTTTGCAACCGTAGGAAATGTTGATATTCGTACACAGCTACACAATGCTTACAGAAATGATTGACCACGAGCCGCCACTGATGTTAGACTGTGTAACGCAGAATCTCGCCATTCGCCCTCTTTTTTAGTTTTAATTCTTTTAAGTTTCAGAACTCCTTGGCATCTTAATTCCTCTTGAATTTCATCAAGGGAAGAGTTAAGTAAGTCGGGACAGTAGATTATTTCCATTCATTGTATTACGTGGGGTTATTTTAGGGTTGATGTTCTACATCAGAGATAGCCCCATTCTCTAATGCATTCGAGACTTTTGTACTCATGACTATCGCATTTTTTAGCTACTGCCAGCTTACAGGGTGTAAACCGTCCACCTTGAAAACCCCCGTCAAACTAATGACAACAGTATCAAGGTGAGGGGATTTCTACAACAGTGGTCCTCTGGTCTACTACTGAGCCCGGAGCTAAGCCCGTACCTGCAATAAGCAGGCCTTTGGGGGGTCTTAATACAATTAACTTTTTGTGTGTTTTTTCTGTCTCTAGTGTTAGTTCATTCCAGAATTTGTCTTTTTCTTTAGTCGTAGCGTTTTTATTGAGTCCATATGTTATTATTATTATCTTTGTACGTTTACCTTGTATATTATTAAAGATAATTTTCATTATTCTCTCTGATATTATATTCCTATTTATAAATATTCTCTGCTAGTTCTTTTTTAATAATACATCCTACTTCTGCAGCTGCACGTTCTTCCATTTTTACTCTGTTATAAATCAACATATTTCCTTTTGGTAATCTTGAATCTTCTTCTTCTTTCCTTTTTGTTTCTGTTGTCGCTAGAACTTCTGAATATATCTTTGTGAATCCTTCTTCTAATTTTTCTTCTTTTCCTCTTAGTTCTCTTTAGTACCTATTTTGCAGTGCTGGTGTTCTTTTTTTACTTTTTTTGATACTGTTTTCTTGGGTTCTGTATTTTTATCTGTTCTTCTTCTTATTTGTCTCTGTTTCTTTTTTTTTCTTTTATATCTTTTATACTATTCGTTTGAAAGTTTTGCTTCAAGATTACTTATAAATAAAGTCTTTTTGAAAATCGCTGAACCAGTTGAAAACTCAATTGAAGCGTCAGAGGTAAATCACTTCTGGAATTTATCTAGTAAAACTGCCTAGGGCCTTTCATCGTCTGTGATGTTCATCGTACGAAGAAGGAAGTCGTAAGATATTTAACAAAGCGTTTAATTTTTATTTCAATAACATTTCTGTGCTGCATCCTTCTAGTTCGATAAACAATTATTTAAGAAATGTTTGCATACAATGCAGCTACTTAAAAGATACGCCTTCTATGCGCCAAAACTGCGGTAATTCAATAAGCATTTATTCTTCACTGCCAAACCTTTAATACAGTCATTAGCATAAACAATCGATCGACGACGTATAAAGTGCGTGTGTACTAAAAACACACAATGGCATAAAATTTTACATAAGATTCAGGTTCTATTAATATGCAAATAGAAAATTGACACAAAAAGTCCCTCTTGTCGTCCTTCCTCAGCACCCACGCCATAATATAAAACAAAAAAAACCATCCGCCGTTAATTAGTCCAAAAGATAAATTCGAAATCAATATTTATGAATTATTTATTTGCGGTTAACATGAATAACGTTTGAATACATTAGATTTAAATTCTCTTTCATAAAAACAGTTTTTCTCGAAAAACTTTTGTCCTCATTGCACGATTTTCTAATAAAAAGAAAATCTTTTCAGTAATCGAGTAATGTTTTCGGGCCATTATTTACAAATTTCCATTCGTCAACGTAGTTTACAAAACTTATGGAATCACCCTTTGATATGCTAAGCGATGTATTCTTTGCAAAATGAAATAGAAACCCCTTAGTGACTGTTTATGCAAAAGCGGGTTCAAAAAAAAAACACGCTTTATGTGTATTGGGTATTGGATATATCAAGTTTTGCATTGTTATTCATATTGCATTGTTGGGTATAGATTTGTTTTGGGACTCAACGCAAATCTCTGAGTGTTCCAAGTTTCGAAAATACTCGAGTCATTGGATTTGATTGTTGTAGACATTTTGTGCTACGGCAACGACTTCGGTTTAATAATGATTATGAATAATGCGGTTGATCTGTGGGAAACGACTTGTTTGTGAACTTCTCACACACTAAGAAACAATTTGGTATTTCCGGTACAGGTACCTGATTAATTAAATTGTACGTGAATTCTCACCAACGTCACATTTGTCGTGGGATAAAAATTGCATTCTGGGTATTCGAGGGACATTAATGCAAATTAGGTAGATAACTAACGAGAATGCTTTTTCTTTGCCATTTGTTTCTTCGACGTGGTTGGTGATATACGAACTTTGGACAATTTAACAAATCACCTGCATTTTTCTTACAAATGCGAAATCAAAGAAACCAATGAAAAACTACATTTCTTTCCTGTCAATTGTAAAGCCGCGACATTTTACTTCCACAAGCAAAATGGAATTTAATAAAAGGGAAAGCGGCTTTTAGATTACGTGTCTTGCCAATAATTACGTTTCACGTAAATTACCGATAATAATAAATAATAGGTAATTTATGTACGAAATTCGAACACTTCATTATCCTAATTTAAATAACAAAGAAACAAAGGCGCTTAAATTAGAACAGAAAGATTACTCGGAGATTAAGTTCAAGGATAAATACCGGTCTATAATTAATTTTTTTGCATACCCGGTCACTTTCTTAACTATTTCCTATATTAATGATCATCAAATCTACGATATACAAAGTGGGTACTAAAACATCCTTGCATTATAGATAACTTTACATACAGATCTCGGTACTTTAGGTTGCCGAGATGATTAAATTCTCTACAATGGTATTGTTATACAGGAAAAATGTACATGGGAAAAATTTGAAAATTTGGTAGTATACTAACATCGACGGGGGCAGTTCTGCTAAAATATTTTCAAAATGGCAACACTGCCGGTTATACCGGAAGTATGTGTCAACTTGCTTATTTTAAATGGAACACCCTATATATTATTCTATTTTTGAATTTTGCACAAAATTCTACACACACTTTGTGTATAATATTTTATACCAAAGTCTAACTGTTTTGGACTTATTTTAAATTTTATGTCAAAAATGACGTTTTAGGCCTAAACAAAATTATAAAATTTTCCTATACTAATGCCTTTATTATTTAATTGGAATAGGTTTCCTTGTAGCAGGGGACCTATTTTAGTGGGCTATGTCAATATTTTGATAATAAATTAATACAGGGCGATAAAAAAGGATTGAAATTAAATTCAAAAAACACGTCAAAAGTCATTTTTTTAAATGCAAGCACCATGTTTTATAACTTTATTTTATTTAGCATCAAAAATATGGTTGACTTTGTACAAGGTTGTCTATTCAAAAAATTCATGGTTTTCGGAATATTGGCAATTTAACTTTTTTTGTTGCACAAATGTTATTGTATTCTTTTAGTATGAATGGTTATTCCTAGTTGGCCATGGTGGCGTTAGAAAACAATTATTTGTTAAGGATATGTCAAACTGTTAAAAATTTTCAATAATCATGCCGGGACGCTTAAATTATACAAACAAAGATTACTTAAATTTATTTATTATTTATGGACAATGTGATAAAGTTATATTAAGAACATGTGTTACAATTAATTGTACCGACTGTGAGTGTTAAAGTGCATATCGTTACCAAAGCGATAACTTTAAATGCTTGAAACACACGTGTGTCGATAAAGCCAGGTGTTCTTTCGTTGCGTGTGTAATACTGTACAAGTAATTACTTGGCTTTATCGACACACGTGTGTTTCAAGCATAATAAGTTATCGCTTTGATAACGATATGCACTTTACACTCACAGTCGGTACAGTTAACCGTTGGCATTTCTTAGTTTGATACACACAGTTTGACATATCCTTGACAGATAATTGTTTTCTAACGCTATCATGGCCAACTAGGAATAACCACTCATATTAAAAGAAATCAATACCATTTGTGCAACAACAAAAAATGTTAAATTGCCAATATTTCGAAAACCATGAATTTTTGAATAGACAACCTTGTACAAAATCAACCTTATTTTTGATGCTAAATAAGATAAAATTATAAAAACATAGTGTTTGCATTAAAAAAAATGACTTGACGTGTTTTGAATTTAATTTTAATCCTTTTTTTGATCGCCCTGTATTAATTTATTATCAAAATATCGACATAGCCCACTAAAATAGGTCCCCTACAAGAAACCTATTCCAATTAAATAATAAAGGCATTAATATAGGAAAATTTTATAATTTTGTTTAGGCCTGAAAACGTTATTTTTGACATAAAATTTAAAATAAGTCCAAAACAGTTAGACTTAGGTATAGGACATTATACTTCCGGTATAACCCGAAGTGTCACCATTTTGAAAATATTTTAACGGAACTGCTCCCGTCGATGTTAGTATACTACCAAATTTTCAAATTTTTCCAATGTACAGTTTTCCTATAATGTATCGATGGCGTTCCCGGTGGGACACCCTGTAGATATAACCATATGTTTATAAATGCAATAAAACAAACAAACGTTTACCGCAAATTAACACATCGCTTTGATAAGCAAAAATAAAATTGCGTTTTAGGTAAGATGGTTCAAACAAAAATTATTGTTAACAACTTTTTTTCTTCAATTTGATATTGGTCAAGATATTGTTACAGCAATTAGTGTCTCGTGATTAATATATCTCGGTAATAACTTATGGGACCAAAAAATAGTTTAAACAAAAATTGTGTGTAATTAAATTATAAACAACTTTTATTTGAAGCAAAAGTGTGTAAAATGATTTTTTTTTATTTTAAAAACTCGATAATCTGTGTAGGTTAACGGGCTTTTTGGCTACATAGAATATGCCCAAAACTAATTAAAGTATCTTATTTTATAAGATGTAGAGTAAAACGAATTCAGTAAAAATTTAGTTGCCAATGAGTTTAATAAGATAGGTCCCGGGTGAGAACCTTGAGGAACTCCTGAATGTCGGATATACAGTGTACACCAAAGTACTTAAGTGATTATTCAATACATCAAACAAAAACGGTTACAAAAGATGCAGGTAAAGAATACGGGTGTCCCATTTTCGATGGTTTTTTGGGGTATCTCAAAAAAAAAACGGTTAATCGTAGAGCGATGCTGCTTTAACAAACATTGGCTAGTTTTTTTAAGAAACAATGGATGGTTTATGAGATAGAGGGAATTTTTGAAAATTTGTCGTTTTGTGATCCCCAGCACTTTTTTTGCTTTTAGAGTTAAGAAATCAGGAAAATAGCATCTTTTCTAAAATTTTCCGTAAAATCCAGTGGCGTACTAAGAATTTTTCTAAACCAAATAGTATTTTAGATAATGCAATTTACGAAAATAAAACTTTTATTATTTTGTTAATACAGCGTCATCCCCAAAGTCCGCACCAAATGGGAAACTTATTTATTATGGGTTTTTCGATAAAAAGTTAGTTTTTATAAAAGTTTGTGCATCCCCTAAAACTAAAAATGCACCAACAAAATGTGGCAAAAGACGCGTAATATACGAAGTGCATTCAAAAATTTGATTTTGAGTCAAGAGTAAAGTGCCCTTATTTCTGTAAATATCTAAAAAATGTATTTGAAAAAGTTGTTCATCATTAAAAACTAGATCAAGATTTGAAGTCATGACTATCTAAGAGAAACTTGAATTTTTTCCAATTTTTTTTAAAATGGTGGCTATAAGAAAAAGATTTGCTTTAAATGATAATTAAACGACATCTTGTATACAACAGTTTATTTAAAAAGCTTGTAATTTACAAATTGCCCAATTATTGTGCTAATTAACTTCAACATTTTCGTGCAAAGTTCTTTTGATTTCTTGTTGACACCAAAAATTGCTCAAAACAAGTCAGTATCTTAAGAAGAATATTATTTTCTATAATATTGATTCACTGAACAAAATTAAATTACATCTCAGTATGATGTCCATCCTGCAACAGGCACAGTTCGATTCTTCTTATTGGAAATTGGAAAAAAATAAAATTTGTTCTAGATGGCCATGACTTCAAATTTTGATGGTTTTTTTTAATGAAGAACAACTTTTTCAAATAAATTTTTTTGATATTTACTGAAATAAGGGCACTTTACTCTCGACTAAAAATCAAATTTTTGAATGCACCTCGTATATTACGCGTGTTTCGCCACATTGTGTTGGTGCATTTTTAGCTTTAGAGGATGCACAAATTTTTATAAAGAATAACTTTTTATCGAAAAACCCATAATAAAGAAGTTTCCCATTTGGTGCGTACTTTGGGGATGACGTACGTAATGCGTCTGATGATGCATTTTTGTGATAATAATATTAAGGATGGAATCATAGAATCTTTTCCTCTTGCTTTAGAGGAGAAGTTGAAAGGGTGTTATACGTAGTATCAAATCAAATTCGGTGGGACCTGATAATTTAAATATTCAAATGATTCAACTATGTTGTCCTTCAATTGTCTCTGTAATAACACATCTGATAAATTCTTGCTTACTTGACTCTGTTTGTCGTCAAGCTTGGAAGACTGCTCATGTGTCGCCAATACCGAAAACAAAGAAAGAAAGAAAGAGCATTCTCTCTCCATTGTCTAAGTCTAAAGTCTTAGAAAATATAATTGCAAAGTAAATTATTTCTCACCTTAATAGATTAAGTATGCTTCCTAAAGTTCAGTCTGGGTTTAGAACGAAGTTTTAGCTTCTGTTAGTGACGACATAATTTTGGGATTAGACTCAGGATCTAATACTGCTTGGATTTTTTTTGATTTTTCGAAGGCGTTCGACACCATTAATCATAAACTACTATTTTCTATTATGCACTTGTGGGGTTTGATGCTTCTTGTATAAATTTTTTTTAAACTTTTCTTAAATAATAGTGCATTAGAATTTGTGACAAGTTATCGAAACTTTCAACAGTGCCATGTGGTGTTTCGCAGGGATCAGTGCTTGGGCCTTTATTATACAATATATATATATATATATATATATAAACGATAAGTTTTTCGACATCTAGTGTCGACTCGTGAAAGCGTTCACGTACGTAAATGTTAACAACTTTGCCGACAGGTATGTAAAGCAGTTACATAGTCGATTCTTCAATAATTATAGCCAACCTAAAAGTTGGCAAGTATAAAATTTTGAATCGCCTGCAGTAAAGTACGCAAGAGGTTGTACAATAGCAAACAAACACTGAGAATCACCCGACAGCTGTTTCGTCCTTTTGGGACTCATCGGGAGTGAGAGAACTCAAGTATAAGTTCACTATTGTACAAAACGCGCTGTCGACTATATGCCCTACTGGAGGGATCACAATATTTAAACGATAAGCTTTTCGACATCTAGTGTCGACTCGTGAAAGCGTTCACGTATGTAAGTGTTAGCAACTTTGCCGAGAGGTATGTAAAGCAGAATCGACTATGTAACTGCTTTACATACCTGTCGGCAAAGTTGCTATATATATAAGCAACATATACATTTACGTACATGAACGCTTTCACGAGTCGACACTAGATGTCGAAAAAGTTATCGTTTAAATATATAACCAACATAACAGTTGGCAAGTATAAAAATTTCGGAATCGCCTGCAGTAAAGTACGCAAGTGGTTGTACAATAGCAAACAAACACTGAGAATCACCCGACAGCTGTTTCATCCTTTTGGGACTCATCGGGAGTGAGAGAACTCGAGTGTAAGTTCACTTTACTGCAAGCGATTTGAAATTTTTATACTAGCCAACTGTTATGTTGGCTATAATTATTGAAGGATCGACTATGTAACTGCTTTACATACCTGTCGGCAAAAGTTGCTTATATTGTAATATTTTCCAGTATCGAAAATTATGTAAATTTTACCTGTATTCTGATGATTTGAAACTGTATTATTCATTCAAAACGTGCCACATACAAACAGCCCAGTAGTGTATTAACAACAATGTTTCTAATATTTTACGGACCACTTATGACCACTGCCTTAGTGTAAATTTTAATAAATCCTCTACACTTGTGTTCTTCAATAAAGCTGAACGAACATTCCTCGAGACCAATATTACTATTTCTCTCTATGACAACGTCCTACCGTTCGAGAATCAAGCAAAAAATTTAGGCCTGATATTAGATGTGGATCTAAGGTTTGGGAGTCACGTTTCTGCCACAATGAGGAAAGGCTTAGAGATTTATCCTTTCTGACAATTACTCTCCCTGTTTGTTAGAATACTTCTTTTGATTCATTAGTCTTAAGCCACTTCAACTTTTGTGACACTGTATATGGACCTTGTCTGGACTGTAGAGAAATAAATCCAATTAAAAAGTAGAAAGCTGCTGTTTAAAATTTATATATGGTATAAGTCGCTATTAACATATTTCTCTAGCTCCTCGATCAGTTTGTTGGTTGACCATGAGTCAAAGGAGGTTTTTGCATTTTAGTTCGTTTGCTCATGCAATACTAGTTTATAGGACTCCGATTTATTTGTTCGAAAAAATCTCCTTCCGTATCGATGTTCATAACTTAAATCTCCGTCATCGTGGATTAATATCTATTCCATGACACAATAAAGCAATATTTAGACGTTAATTTTTGTATAACATCGCATTAATCTATAACAAAATACACTTGAAATGGAAGTTGCTGATGCCTCACACATTTAATAAGCGTCTCAAGCATATTTTTTCAATGATCTCCTTCAGATCCCGAAAAGAAGAGATAATTTCTGAAATGCAAGCATCACAATTAACCTATACTCCCCACTAACCAAAATAAACTTTCTTCCCAAATTGTCAATAAACGTTTGGGCAGCCTCACAAAACGTTCCCATAGACTCTATGCTAAACGGAACAAATATGTAAACATTACATATCTCCTGGTAGATTTTATCTTTCTTTTTGTTCCGAGTTTGGCAACAAAACCAGGTCCTCTAGTAGCAATCTAAGAATCCCATGGTGTCTATAACAGTCACATCCCAAACTACACTCTGGTCTATAGACTAGGGAACAATACTTATTTTTTCCAGACGCTTGGCGTCATATCTAAATAATCCCGGTGGTTCAAGTCTAGAAGGACATCTTGACGATCCCAGGGCTTGATTAAAAACATCATTCAAAGCGTTATGACAAGACTCCTTTGGTACAAGACAGCCAATGAAGACCATCCCTGTCGACATCTTTGCCATAAACACATTTGTACTTCACGCACATATTACAACCTAGACGTAGAGCAATACACATCCGAATAACAATGTTTGCTATTAAGATGCCAATGTTTCTTGACGGCAATACATCAAATCATGCTCCAGATTCTTTCTGCGGGCTTCTTTGCTTCATGTTTTAAACTATACAAGTGGTCAACAATTACTGAAGACTCCCAGTTCTTCTGCGTATGAGGAATCTGCGAAGTACTGCTATACAACTGGTCCTACAACGTTTTTGCCTTCTGATAAAAAGTAATCCCAGTCACGTCCCGAATTTAAATGTACATAAAAGAGGACAGACTCAGACTTTTTAGCATTTCCAACAACAATTTCAATTTGGAAATCTTTTGTTCTAAAATTGGTTTCAAGTGTCAACGGTGATTCTAATAAAATCAAATTGTCTTCTGATATATTTTGGATTTTAGACAAAATGTCGGAAAACGTTTCTAGAACCGAAGCATCACAATCTGAACATAGATATAATTCACACTTTGACGGATTCATTTCCAGACCTATTTCTTTTAATTTCAAAATTATTTTTTTCACATCGACTAAGACTTCAACAGGTTCCCCACAAAGTTACCCATCATCTAGGTAGAAGCAGCATAGTTTAGAATTCAATTCCTCAATGATAGGTTAAAGCACCCACTAAAATGATAATGAGCCAAGAGGATCTTCCTGTTGTACTCCCACTTGCCACAGGATAGTCTTATCCCCAAAAAAGAGATTTGTTGAAGCAGAATAGCAATCAATAATCAATTTTTAATAGGACTTTGGAACTTACTATATTGTTATTGAGAAAGGATCAAACTGTGTGAATAATTGGCTCACGGCTTCCACTCGAAGCAAATTCCATCTGCTTTGGTTTTAAATAAGGACCAATCTCCTCCATATAAGCTTTAAACCATATCTTCGCAACAAGTCTTCTATAAGTATTTCCAACAGCAATGGGACGTATACCTTCAGACTTTCTAATCAGTGCACATAGGTTTGCGCCATAAAAAACTGGAACAATTGTAGACATAACTTTGCCTTCCAACATCATATTACAAAGTCAGTGTTGGATCTCAGTCCGTCAATGCCACCAGCAGATCCATTGTTAAAACTTAAGATTCCTCTTGCAACGTCATCCATTGACACTTGCAAACTGACATCATCTTTAGACGGTTCTTGAGGATAAGTCAGAATCCGAGAAGAAGCTGAATGCTTAGCTTGTAACTTCTGGAAAATTGAGTTATCTTAAGAGGCAAGATCATTCAAGAAGACAGTAGCTTAATTGCATTCCAAATATTTCCATCTGTAACTTTAATTTCTACTGCTTTGAAAAGACGATCATCTCCGGCTTGGGTCTTTGTCTCATGATGTTTAGAGGATTCTGATATGTTTTGTTTAACTGTTGACGTCAAGGATGAATTGTTTTTCTTAGAAACTTTTAAAGCCGTATAAGAAAAAAGAAGAAGGTTTTTTCATGATAGTTTGTCCAACATGAATTAATAAAAGATGAAAGTTTTTGAGCAGCCATTCTTCGGTATGCGCTTAGGACCACCTTTACATTCATCTTTAAACATGCTATGTTCTCATCAACGGATGACTATTACTTTGATTTTAATTGTCTGTATGTATTCCTTGTATTCATTCCTCAAATCTTTGTGAGCACTTTCAACATGCTTTGCTAAACCTTTTCTATTATTGCACATTTTTGCTTTATGAAGATCACAAAAAAGGCATAATATAATGTCGTCATCATTATTTGAATGAGTGTTGGAGGCAGCAGTATATTCTGGACAAAACCCAAGTTCATTAGGATCTCTACCAAATCTTAGAAAAAAAGTTTCATCTAAACCAATAATTAGACGTCACAAAATATCAATCCATTGACGATAATTTTATTACAACTAAAGCATGACCTGATATCTTCTTCATCCATAATGACGCTAGTTTTAGTTTCAGTCAACTCCGGATAAGTGTAGAAGAATAAAAACGGTTTGGAAAGAGGAGATTGAAGAAATGAGGAACATATTATTTAATTCTGTAATTTAAGACCAAAAAGATGCCCAACTTTTTCTAATATTTTTGAAATTATGCGTCTTCACGATTGTTTAAGACCAACAAGGTTTTTTGAATGTATTAGCCTTGACAAAGCCTTGGTACGATGAGACGAAACGTTATAATAAAAGACCTATAGTTCTTTTATTCAACTCCATGACATCAACCATAGATGTAGAACGAAAATAGGAAAGAAAATGAAGGGGTAAAGAAATGAGGAAGGCAACCAAAAAAAGATAGCCATAAAAAACAATGGAAATAAAAACGAAATTATTATTAGAATAGAGACTGTCAAAGAGTAAAGAGCAAAGGAAGAATTAGATGTAGAAGAATAAAATAGTTAAAAAATTAGAGATTGAGGAACAACCATTTTTAATAAATTAGCTCAAACATACTCTTCGTACGATAAAGCAAAACTACTTCATTTTATGATAAAAATCTGGTAGTTTTTTTTAATAAACCCCACAACACTATCGAGAGAAGTGAGCAAAAATAAAAAAGAAAGCGAAGGAGTAAAAAAAATAAAAAAGGTAACCAAAAAGAAAAAGTCTAAAAACAATTGAAATTAAACACAGAAATAATTATTGGAATAGAAATAGATAGGAAGGAAGAGATTGAGGAAATAAAGAAAAAATGGTATCTAACGTTTTCAAATATTTTTTAAAGTTATGATTCATCACAATTGTTCAAGACCATCACAAATTAGCTTTAACAGTACCCTCGCACGATAGAGCGAAATGTTACTGTTTTATGATAAAATACCGGTTGTTATTTGATTCACCTCTACAGCACTAGCTATAGATGTAGAGGGAAAATTAATAAGAAAAAACAGGAGTAAGGAAAATGGAGAAAGCAATTGTAAAGATGAGGCTTAAAAAACAATTGAATTACAAAAAAAAGAATGATTATTGCACTAGAAACTACCACAGAGTGAAGAAATAAACAGAAGAACAGAAATAGTTTAGAAAGAAGAGTTAAACGAATAAGTAAGAAATCGTCCAACTCTGCAATTTTGGGCCACAATTATTTTCAACTTTTTTTAAATATTTTCTGATGTTATGGTTATTTACGATTGTTCAGGACCAACTCAGTTATATAGAACAGATCTAGAGCAAAATAGAAAAGAAAGACTTAAACTACTGACATACAAATGAGATGATTGTTAGAATAGAAACTGTCAAATAGTGAAAAAAAGGGATGAACTAAAAGAATAAAAATAATTATTTTATTTACCTCTACAACACTAGCAATAGATTAAGAAAAAATTAGTAAAGAAAATAGACGAGAAGAAAAATGGAGAAAGCAACCTAAAAACAATTAAAATAAAAAGAGGAATGATTACTGAAATTAAAACTGTCAAAGAATAAAGAAATATAAAAGTAGTTTGGAAAGAAGAATTTGAAAAAGATAAAGAACAAACGAAAATAGAAGAAAAGTGAAAATTTGTCTTTTTCCCACTTGATAGCCAATGTATTACTTTCTCTACATTTACATCAGTCTATGAGTCCGAACATTTGTCTGCATTTTGCATCCTGGATAAACAGATGGGTCAATGACACACTCTACTATCTCTAGAGTCTCCCTCATGTACTGAGTAATGTACTCACTATAAAAGTACTTATTTTTAGAATTAGTCACTCGTAAAAATTCAGTACTTTGTTAGAAATCCTCTTAATCTAATACTCTTAATGGGAATGTTTTTGCCATTCAATTTCGTAAGTTTTTTTTCTTAATCGAAAAATAAAGGAGCAAGAAAAATGAAAAAAAGCAACGAAAAAGAGAAAATCTAAAAAACAATTAAAATAAGAAAAACATTAATTATTAGAATGGAAACTGTCAAATATTGAAGAAAGAAAAAGAATAACTAGGTCAAAAAAAAATTAATTTGGAAAGTAGAGTTTGAAGAAATAAAGAATAAATCATTCACAATAGAATCCAGGTTCTTCTAATATTTTTTGAAGTTATGGTTTTTCACGGTAGTTTAAGGCCAACACGGTTTTTTTAATTAAATACCTTTGACAAAGTCCTAGAACGATAGGGCAAAATGTTACCATTTTATGGTAAAAGGTCAGAAGTTTTCTTATTCAACTGTAGAGTGATAATTTAAAAAAAAATTAAGGAGTAAGAAAAACAAAGAAGGCAACCAAAAAGAGAAGGCTTAGAAAGCAATTGAAATAAAACAAAAAATGATGATTGGAATGGAAACTGTCAAAGAAAAAGAGAGAGACTAGGGTGTAAAAAATTAAAAGCAGTTTTTAATTTTTGAAAAAAAGGAAAATGAGTGAATAAAAAAACAAATAGAAAGTAATGACTAAGATAATACAATAGAAAATTGGAACCAGTGTTTAAATAAAAAACTAAATTGGATTTAATTATGTTTACAGTGTACACATGTGTAACCTAAAAATTGACAAAAGGAATCTTTTCTTAGATACTTTGAGTTCTTAGCTAAACTTGATCAGTTGACTAGTTTGTTAAAAAAAATTACCAAATATCAAAAAAGTAGATTCTATTTTTTTTATTTGAACACCCGTTATATAGCCGATAGGTAATACACACATTATTAAATACATTTAATAAAAATATTGTAAATAAAAAAGATTAGTTATTTGTCCAACAAGTGAGGAAAGCAATTCAACATAAGTGTTAACAAAAATAAAAATTTTGAATCGCCTGCTGGAAGTTCGCAAAAAGTTGTACAACAGCAAAAAACACTGAGAATCACTCGACAGCTGTTTCGTCCTTTTGGGACTCTTTAGAGTGAGTGAGATGTTAATTATCGAAGGAACGACTTATGTAACTGCTTTTACATACTTGTTGACAAAATTGCTTAATGCAAACAATTTGCGTACGTGATCGCTAACACGAGTCGACACTAGATATCTCAAAACTTATATCAACAAAATATTTAAAACTAGAAAATATTAATCACAAGAGTTAAGATATTTTAAATAATTAGTGGAAAATATATTGAAATCTTTTAGTTCATTTTACAAACTAAAAAATAATATATAGAATAAAATTCAAGTTTAAAACTGGAAAGTCGATTTACAACATTCACAACAGAAATACTATGTCTGAAATAGAATTACTGTGACTGCAGTTAGTAGAGCACGAATCATTTCATAAATCAATTGGTAACCAAGATGGCGACCAATTTCAATGGCTTCAATGGCCACCAATCTTATGCACATGGATTGTACTACGTTATAATCTAAAATATACCTAATACCAAGGTTTTTACTCACGTTTTTTGCATCATATGATTTTACAAAAATTCGATAATAAATTATTAACTATCTCTGGAAAAAGACAATCGATACTGTGCCTACTATTGCAAAAAAAACTCTTTTCTTCTTGATGTAAGGCGTCTAATATCATAAAGTATATTAAACTATTTACGTTTAAACAAAAAACTAAAGTTTTTTCAAAATTAAATAATTAAATATGTTTACGGTGGTAGAAACAAACAAACGATGACGTTAAATAATCGCTTTGTATTTAGTTCTGCAACAAATTGATTACAATTAACGCATTGAATTTACACCAAAACCGACGTCGCTTGATCTGCGACGATTGAACAAAGTCTCTGATGGTTCGTTTTATGTAAGTCGTTTTAATTAGTTTTAAAATTAAACTTTCGATTCAATATAATTTGTTGAGTTTTTTCAACTACAACCACACGAGTATTTTGATGTAAAATTATACGTTCGGTAATTTTTTTTTGTTTATTCTTCTGTAAGATTAAACAGCATTTTTTGTATCTATTTAGTTTTTAGTAGTATTGGAAGCAGCACCACAAAGATGTCCCACAAGGGTTGATTTTAGGACCATTACCAATATTTATTTCTATTTAGTCATGACTACATCTCACCTAGGCGACATTAATACATGTTTTGTATATTTTAGCCAACGTCAACAATTGATTAATTTAATCTTAAAAAAAAAAACAAATAGTGCATTGAACTTTATTTTGACACCAAGCGTATTAAGATTTTACATGTCTGTAAATATAGTAGGAAATTTCGTTAATTAAATCAATAATTTTACATTTGTTTTCCTCCAAAAATTTCAATCATAATACTTTTAAGAAATACATTTATTATTGTCGATCTTGTGGTCATTGACATACATTTTGTTGATTCAATTTTCATCTAGTAGCGGCATTTATGTTTTTTCGCCAAAAATAGAAGAAGATTGAATATTTTCTTCAAACTAATTGATAAAGGAAAAAATTGTGTATTATCTCCGTTTTAATTTAAAAAAAATCATATCTGTAAATTTTAGGAAGCTAAAAAATGACTACTTTTGGATATCAGTATACTTTTAATTATTTATCAAAAAAATGATAAATTAATTTTTAAACTTATGTTTAATATTATTGTAAAATAATCCAATTTTTTCCTGCTTTTTAATATTTTACTGCTGATTTTGAATAAGTGGCCGATTTTTATTTTTTATTTTACATTTGTAAATAAACCATAATTTAAATATTTGTTCTCTTTTTATTGTTTATTCTTTTTCTGTTCTTGTTTTCCAATACTCTTTACCAAAAAGAGTCTGTTTTTCTTGTAGAAAGATCAATGTTCTTTACCATTTTTCAAATAAGTTTACTGTCTCACCAATTTTACCAACAAATTTTATTTCTTTTACACCATAACAATAGCATGTTGCATACTGAGAGATTAGTAAAGTATTTGTTTATACTACATATTAAGATTTATTTAATAAATTCCACGAGCACGAAAATGTTTCCAACTTGAATTATGTACTATACTTTTTCTACGCTTACAAATAAAGAAAAGCATGTAATCATTGTAATAGTCTTTCACATAATGTTGTCTAAATTTGGGTCTTAGGACCGGAGTTGACCACCATTCCTTCTAACTCCTGCTTGTATTTTTCTAGTTCAAATAGAGTGAAACTTGTATCTCGCCGGTTAAATCCGGTTTTTCCGTTCTGATATTTTTGACAATTGGATTTCAGATCTGGTTAAGTTTTAGGGTTTTTCCTTTCTAAATGTTTATGGATCTAGATGACTTGTATAACGAAACTGTTAGGATAACTATTAGATTAACAACTTGGAGCTTTTGAAGAGTATTTTATGATTTCCATTGCTAATGTTTCTTCAGGTACCACTGACTTTTCGGTGTGTACCAGACGACAGTTTACATTGATCTCTTAGTTTTTTCGCTATTTGTTGATCTGATAGTCTACTGAATTTTTATGATTGGTTTGAAGAAAGTTTTTCCTAATCGGTTTGTGACTTTAAAAATGTGTTTGAGGTATTAGACCCCATTGCTCTTTTGATCTACTTCCTAGTGTACGTGTTAGCTTCAAAGACAGTTTGTAGATGTTCGAGTTCCTCCTGACGATTTTCTAGTTTTCATGTCCTTTGAGCTCACTCTGTTACGTCTTGATCATCTCGTACTTTTGGTGGTTTGATAAGGCATCCAAGTACCTGTCTATATGTGTAACTTTTTTTGTACACCATGTGTTCTAGTTTGTTTATTTTTACCAGCACATTCAAAAAGATCTCCTTAAAGAGATTGACGCTTACTGGACTCAGTGAACTTTTCACTGCCACTCCATCCAATTGTTTAAACAATTTTCCTTGTTGATTTTAGTTGATTTTGGTACACTGCGTGAATACGTCTAAGCTTACAAGAACGTCTTGGGGTTTGACATTGATGTCTCAAAAGAAAGAAACCCTAGAGTTTAACCAAATCTGAAATCCAATCCCCAAAGTCACCCTTATTAGTCTACATCTAACATAGGAAATGGTAGGAAATCCGAGGTAGCTGACTACTGGCGTTAACGAAACGTTAGGACAAAATTCCAACCAACGTTGATTTTTAGACCCGGATCTAGACAGCACTCATTCAAAAACTGGTCACCAAATTTAAATTGGATCTTATTAACATGTTTTTCTGTTTTATAATTGAAATTGTCTTTGTACAATTTGTGAGTCTGGAAAACGATGATTTTGATTTTTTTTTAATCATGTTCTTATTTTGTCGACATCGAGCTTCAACTCAATTTTTAGTACTGTTTTTCTTTATGATTTTTGTGAGTTTTAGTTTCTTTTTTTCATCGACTTCTTTGCGTATTGGTTTTATTAATGTATGACACAAATATTCTTTAGCCCTACAGCTAGCTTACACCAGATGGCCAACTTAAACTAAAAATATAGTATGCAACAATGATTGTATTTTCTAGATTTGCTAACTTAATTTAAAACTTCTTTAAATACATCAACAATGAAACAATAACATTTGCAAGAAATTTTATTGGCGTTATATCTGAAAAGAATTATGTCATAGTTTAGGATGTTGAAAAGTGGATAATCTTCTCCTCATCACATTTCACTCATGTTATATTTAAGTTTGGTGAACGAGGAACCCACTGCCAAACATTTACTACTTTTATAGGGGAAGACGAGCAAAATGCCAACGGACATTGTCTTGGGGAAAAGTGACGTGTGAACAGCCATCTAAATAAGGCACTTAAGTGGTTTATAGGACATCATCAACTATACCATAGGCAATAGTTTTTTTAGAATACTATAAATTTTAATTTTTGTAAAATTAATAGTTGCGAAGATGTTTTTGAAATTTTTTAAATTTTTTTGAATTTTAGATACTGTATAAAAATTTGTTTATAAATATTAATATAACATTTCCTTAAAATAATTTCATATTTATTAAAAAAAAATATTGTGCGGATTTTGAACTATTTTGTTTTTAAGTGAATTTTGTAATTAAGTGAAGTTTAAACAAAACTTATTCAAGAATTTTATTTCCAATAAGTTTTATTTGAAAAGTTTTTTGTAAAATATATGATTGCCACAATAGTTTAAACATAGATTTTTTATCATGTTTTACTTTAAATTTTCTTTTAAGTATTCATATAACATGCTCTTAATAAAATTTTATATATTTTTAAAAAATTAGACCAAGTATGATTTTCAACCATTTTGTTTTTATGTGATTTCCCTAATTAATCTTTTAGTGAGAGTTTGGGACAAAAAATATTCCAGAAATTAAATTGTAAGTCCTTTACGTGTTTAAAAACGTTTTTTTTTAATACCTTCAATTTAAATTTTTTGTAAAATTAATAGTAAATATTATTCGAAATAGGTTTTTGAATTTTTAATTTTAGTTTTTGAAATTAGATAGATTTTAAATTCAGTAATTCAGATTTTAGTAGATAGCTTTAAAAACCGCTTTTTTACAGTATTTAAATTAAATTTTTTTTGTAAAATTAATAATTTAAAATTTCATATTTTAATTAAAAACTTGTTTTTAAATATCCATACAATATGTGCCTGAAACATTTCTCAGTATCTTTAAAAATATGTAGATTAAGTACGGATTTTCGACAGTTTAAACAAAATTATTCAAGAATTACATTTTCTATAAGTTTTATTTAAAAATTTTTTTTTTTGTAAAATATATGAATGTTACAATAGTTTAAACATAAATTTTATATTTTTAAAATAAATTAATAAAACTTTGTATTTAATTTTTTTGCAGAAATTCACATATTGTAGATGTTTGGTTTTAAAACGGTTTTTATAACATACCTTAAATTTGAATTTTTTTTTGTAAAATTAATACTTGTAGAGATACTTTAACTAGGATTTTTCAAATATTTTATTTAACATTTTGTTTTCAATTATTATGAAATATTTTTAAAGAAAGTATTGATTTATAGCTATTTTGCTTAGATGTGAATTCCTACTTAATCTTTTTAAGTATAGTGTTTGACAAAAATAATTTAATAATTTTATTTTCAATAAGTTGTATTTCAAAAGTTCTTTTTAGTAAAATTTATAAACGTCACAATAGTTTAAGCATAAATTTTATTTTATTTTTAAATAAATAAATAAAACTTTGTATTTAAACTAGTTCTGAATTGGTCTGACACTAATCCTAAGTGAAAGTGGGAGCATAAAACAAGCTCCACCTTGAGTCTTAGACCGAATTCAGAATTAAACATTTTTGGAGGAAACTTTATCTTTACTTTTGAATTTAAAATTTTTGTTCAGTAATTCAGAATTTGGCTTTAAAAGCAGTTTTTTTAAATTTAAAATTATTTTTTTTGTAAAATTAATAGTTTTAATTTTTTTTAAATTTTAAACGGTTTTTTTAGAGTATATGAAATTAATTTTGTTTGTAAAATTTTTTTAAATTTTTGGTTTTTGAAATTGCGTATTTGTATTTAACAATGTGTTTTCAAATATATATGTAACATGTACTTCAAACCTATTCGTGTTTTTAAAAAAATGTAGGTTAAGTAAGGATTTTCAGCCATTATGTTTTTACGTGAATTCCGTAACTAATCAATTTTAAGTAAAGATGTAAACAAAACTTATTCAATAATCTCACTTGTCCTAAATTTAAGCATACATTTCTTATATTTTTAAATAAATAATTAAAATTTTGCATTTAATTTTTTTATACAATAATTTACAATTTGATAAATACTTTTAAAAACAATTTTTAAGAATATATTAAATTTATTTTTTTGTAACATTAATAGTTCTAAAAATATCCTAACTAGGTTTTTGAATTTTTAGTTTTTTGAAATTACACATTTGTATTTAAATATGTGTTTTCAAATATAGAAGTAATATGTCCTGTAGACAAAATTTCATGTTTTAAGGATTTTCAGCCATTTTGTTTTTATGTGAATTCTATAATTAATCGTTTTTAGTGAAGATGTGGACAATAATTATTTAATAATCTTTTTTTTCATAAGTTAAAGCATATATTTTTTATATTGTTTAAATAAATAATTGAAACTTGATATTTAAATTTTTATACAGTAATTTTTATTTTGATAGACAGCTTTAAATACAGTTTTATGCAATTTCTAAAAATTAAAATTATTTTCTTGTAAAATTACTAGTTGTAGAAATATTCTTAGTAAGTTTTTGATTTTTTTAATTTTTAGTTTTATAAAATTACATATTTGTTTTTAAAAATGTGGTTTCAAATGTAAATGAAACATGTCTTTAAAATATTTTCATGTTAAAAAAAATGTAGGTTATGTACCGATTTTCAACCATTTTGTTTTAATGTGAATTTAATAATTAATCATTTTTAAGCAAAGATGTGGACAAAACTTATTCAATAATCTTATACTTCATTTGTTTTAGAATAAATTTCTTATATTTTTTAAATCAATAATTAAAACCTTACATTTAAATTTTTTAAGCATCTGAATCTGAATTAAGATTTTGGTAGATAGTTTTAAAAACGGTTTTTAGAATATATTAAAATTTATTTTTGTAACATTAATAGTTGTAAAAATATCTAACTAGGTTTTTGAATTTTTTTTTAATTTTTAGTTTTTTGAAATTACATGTTTTTATTTAAACATGTGTTTTTAAATATAGATGTAACACGTCCCTCAAACCTTTTTATGTCTTTAAAAAATGTAGGTTAAGTACGGATTTTCTACCATTTTGTTTTTATTGTGAACTTTGTAATTATATTCATTTTAAACAAAGATGTGGACAAAACTTATTCAATAATCTCATTTTCCATAAGTTTAATCATAAATTTTATAAATTTTTTAAATAAATATTTATAGTTTTACATTTATATTTTGTATAGAATAATTCAAATTTTGGTAGATAGTTTTAAAACGGTTTTGTTGCAGTATCTAAAATTAATTTTTTTCTCTAAAATTAATAGTTCTAGAATTCTTCTTTTTAGGTTATTAAACTTTTTTTAAATTTTTAGTTTTTTGAAGTGACATAAATATTTGTATTGTATTTATATTCAAATGTAAATGTAACATGTACTTAAATTATTTTCATGTTTAAAAACAATTTTTTCAACCATTATGTTTTTAATGTAAATTCTGTAACTAAAGATTTTTAAGTAAAGACGTGGACAAAACTTATTCAACAATTTCATTTTCTATAAGTGTTATTTGAAAAGTTCTTCTGTAATATACGAGATGATATGCGTAGAGCATGCATTAAAAGTTTTTAAGAAGCAGATAAATTAAAATTTTAGTATGCAGCCATAATTGAACATTTTCGTGCTACTTAAATAATATTCAGACTTTCTGCTATACAGAGTGTGCTAAAAATTGCTATTAACTTTCTATTTTAAATACAAACGTATAATTCTTTGTATATAGGTCGATTGTCCATATAATTCTGAGATTACAAAACCTAAATTATATTATCTTATTCTTGACAGTTTTTGAGTACTGATTTGCCAGATACAAACTATTGCAAACCACAACTGTTTGGGAAAAAAATGACATATGTCAAAAACGGTCTAGAATAACATTACATAATTTAGGTTAAGTAATTCAGAATTACATAGACAATCGATCTATGTAAAAGGAATTATAGGTTTGTATCTAATATAAGAAAGTTGACAGCAACTTTTACACACCCTGTATTGCTGTAGGTTTGAAAATTTTGTAGGTAGTACAAAAATAATTGATTATG
Organism: Abscondita cerata; assembly: GCA_030710515.1. NCBI lineage: Eukaryota > Metazoa > Arthropoda > Insecta > Coleoptera > Lampyridae > Abscondita > Abscondita cerata. The sequence continues at coordinate 29,247 of JALBCR010003391.1, read as the reverse complement.
ACCGTGTACCAAATTTCAAGTTTCTGATTTTTCTGCAAGATAAAAAACCTTTAATGCACTCTCTACGCAGATCACCCTGTATATGATTGCTAAAATAGTTTAAGCATATTTTTTTATGTTCTTTAAATAAATAATTCAAACTTTGCATTTAAATTTTTTAAACAGTAAATCAGATTTTGATAGTTTAAAAATTTTGTTCCAAATATCCTTATAACATATGCTTGAAACATTTTTATACAGGGTGGGGCACTATTAACGAATTATTCTGTACCATTAAAACGACAAATAATGTAAGAAATCTTAAGGCATACATACATCAAAATTATTTGAAACCACATTTTAAAAATATTTTTTATTTTACAGGGTGCTCCAAAAATACGTACTATATCAAAGTTGGGTTATTTTAAATGGAACACCCTGTATTTTTTTTTATTTTTAAATTGTAGGATAAAAAATAATGTATGTTCTTTAACATATTCGTATACCAACTTACATCCGTTTCTGAGATAAATCGATTTTACTTGATTTACAGACCCTCTAAAAAATGCAATAACTTCAAGATAAATAAGAACAAGCAACTTTGGTTTACACCGCTTTACTAAGAGCCTTCAACATCTTTTTTGCAATATTTACTATTATGTTATGATGTACAGAATGTTTTAAATACTACCGCATAACGCTAACGACTTAAAATTTAAATAAAACACCTTGTATTTCTGTAGTTTGTTGGAATCAGGAACTAGTTACCTTTCAATCGGCATTAGGGTTACCAACCTCTAACTCTGATAATTTTCAAGATATTTTGAAATTTGCTAGTTCAATAATTTGTAATTTACTGGAATTTAAGTTACCTGTGAGATATCAGTAAAATAAACATTATCTTACAAACATTTTTAATGAATAGGCCAATCCAGCGTTAAATATTAACCTTAAAAAAATTTTTTTTAGAACAAAATAACAGAGATTTACTCATGACTTAGGCCAGGCTTCAAGAGTCAGTCGAATCACGCCCACCTGTCACAAACAACAGCAACCATTATTAGTTTCAGCAAAAATCGATGACACTGTAAGCATTAGTAACTTTGTTAAAAAAATTCTAAAAATAATGGTTTTCAAAATTATCGTACTACTACTAGAGCAGTTTCTATTACATTCTTAGTTAACAGGTTAAAGTTTGTCGATGTTTACAGTATAATTGATTTTTGATGTACCAAATAACGGTAACGTTGTTAAACATCAGTAAATTGTGACCGGTGTGCGTAATTCGACTGATTCTTAGAGCCCGGGATTATATTCATAAGCATACAGGTAACGTAAACTCCAGTACATCGTAAATTGTTAAACTATCAAATTTTAAAATATCTCAAAAACTATCATAGTTAGGGGTTGGTAACCCTAATACCGACTAAAAGGTAATTAGTTCCAGCTTTCAACAAGCTACAAAAATTTAGGGTGTTTTATTTAAGTTAAGCAAGTTATTTAAGTTTTAAGTCGTTAGTGTTATGCGGTAGTATTAAAAACACCCTGTACATTATAACATAATAATAAATATTGTAAAAACAATTGTAAAAATATTGTAAATTACAATTGTAAAAACATACATTATTTTTTATTGTACAATTCAAAAACAGACAAAGATACAAGGTGATCCATTTAAAATAAATCAACTTTGATATGGTACGTGTTTCTAAAGCATCCTGTACAATCCAAAATATTTTTAAAATGTACTTTCAAATAATCCTGATATATGTATGCTTTAAAATTTTTAACATTATTTGTCGTTTTAATGCTATAGAATAATTCGTTGGTAGTGCCCCACCCTGTATATCTTTAAAAAATGTAGATTAAGTAAAATTAATAGTTGTAGAGGAATACTAACTAGGTTTTCGAGTTTTTTTAAATTTCAATCATTGGAAATTAAATATTTTATTTAAAAATTTGTTTTCAAATATAATAAAAAATGATCTTGAAGTATTTTAGTGTATTTTTTGAAAATATTTAGTAAAGTACAACGAATTTTATGCGAATTTTGTTATTAATACTTTTCAAGTAAACTTTTAAACAAAAATTGTTCAAGAATTTTATTTACAATAAGTGTCATTTAATAAGTTTTTTTGGAAAATAGTTCAAGCGCAGATTTATTATGCTTCTTAAAAATAATTAATTAACATTTTGCATTCAAATTTTTTGTACACTAATTCAGTTACTACAGTTTTTTTAAGAATACTTTAAATTTGATTTTTTTTTTGTAAAAATAATAGATTCTTGAAACTTGTTTTATTTAAAAATTTCTTTTCAAACATGTTCTTGAAACAATTTTGTATATCTAAAGAAAAATGTAGATTTTTAACCATATTGTTTTTATGTAAACTTTGTAATTAATTTTTCTAAGTCAAGTTGTAGACACAACTTGTTTTCAATAAATTTTAGTTGAAAAGTTTTTTGTAAAATATAGCTTTTTTGTGTAGTACAGCGAAACTTTGGTATTGCCTTTAAAAAATACAAACTCAGTTTTAGTCATTCTTTTAGGTTCCCTTAATTATACAAAGTGTCTTATATAATAAGGACCTCCTGTCAACGTTGACATTTTAAATATAAATATATATTTTTATTTTTTATTCTGAACATACATGAAAAATTATGGGTATGTATACAAGTAATATTTTTCTAGATATTGATTTTTAAAAACTTCTTTGAGTCAATATCATAAAAAAAAATAAAATCAAAATGACACTGTATTTATATAAACGTGTAGGTATGTATAATAATGTGACCTTGAAAAAATTGGAAACAAGATTCTGATATGTTACGTACTTCTTTATTTTTATTGTTTGTCTGTTTAGTAGAATAGACTGACTTGTGAACGTTTCCCATTGTATTTGAATTTTAGGACTCTTATCTTTAGTTGCTAGAGGGAAGTTTTTCCTATTGAAAATATATTTTATATTATTACTCGTAGTATCAAAATTGTTACTTTTGCTTTGACACTTTTTCTTATTCATTACTTTATAAAAGTGCGAGTTATTTCCGACATGGGGTCAAGATACTTCTTTCATGAATGGTATTTTAATAACCTGTCAACAATTTACTGCTATGATTGGTTTTAGGTTAAAAACACGATAATAAAAACTAATATAAAATATAATACCAGGTGAACTTTTGTTGAAAATTAAAATTTAACGTTACAAACTCCCCACAAGCAACACTAATTTTTAAAACCAAAGTAGAAAGCAAGTTCTTTTTTTTAAACATTACTCTACTCTTCTAAAAGTGTATGTTTATTAACTGTTTCTTTTTTTGTTACAGGTAAGCTACATTCAACGTCTGACTCTTGTTAATAAATAATAGTAAGTAGAACAAAATTGTGAGTAAAAAATGTTACGGAATAACGTTACATAATAAAGTTTTTGTTATTATTTAGACGAGCATATTCTCATCTAAAGTAATTTTTTTCAGTAAAATGTCACAAAATCATGTGCTTTATTAAGCATATTAAATTAAGGTTGTACAAAACCAAAAGCTTTTGTATTTTAATTTTGTGCGACATTGTATTATTTTTTTAATATGATACTTATTACAATTTCAGTATATAGGAAAAACTAATTAAAAACACCAACTTTTTTTTCGGTTGAACGGTAATTATCGAACATCACTTTTTTAAAACCTGAAAACTGTGATAATTTAAAGTAACTAAATTAACCCTTTCTAGAGTCATTAGGGTTGACTAAATAAATAAAAACTTGTTTGAAGTGGCTGTACCAACCGACGCGTAAAAATTGGTGGAAACAAATTTGAATTGCCAGTGCTTTCTATACAAAGAGATGTCTAAATAACGATGCTAATATTTCATTTCTATTATTATGGTAACAGTAAAATAAACATCGGGACAATAGAAAACCGACTCTGTTTTACAAAACTTAACAATGCAAATGTAAGTTAAACGCTTGAAAAGAAGATATAGTCCTTTCTACAATTTTTAATAACATTCAAATGAAAACAATACAGAGAAGTTGTAAACCACGTCCTGTTTATTAATGCGGATTTTTTACGTCAAGTAATCGATTTTTCTTCTAAATCGTATGTTTATGACTTGTAGCAAATAAAAGTTTTATTACGGCTGTATAATTTGAAATGCAAATTATATGAATTTGGTGTTTTATGTATAAAAAAAAATTATTTACGATGCAGTGACTTCAATTTGTATTTTGGCATTTTTTCAGATTGTGCCAAATTGAATAAAAATTTGGTTTGTGTGTGTGTTTATGGGAGTACAGCTACAAAACATTAATCAAGTAAAGATGGAATCAGAACCCTTCGAAAAAAAAACTACCAATAAGTTAGTAAAATATTCAAACTGCCTCATGTAGTAGTTTTATAATACTAAACCAATATTGTCACCGTTATCACAGTACAGAAAAACACGTTTCTAACTATTCCTAAATAAATTGTTTATTAAAGCACCCACCTTGTTTTAAAATAGTTCGGAAATATTTTATTTTTGTAGGTTTCCAATATAAGTTGAAATATTTTTTAATATTAATATTAAAAAGTGTTTTAATAATAATACTGGACTAATATTACCACAATTATTAGAGTACAGAAAAACGTACTCGTCAATAAAACGTGTATCAAAGTACCTATTTTGTTATTATTGTTATTCGCAATATTTTATTCTAATGTGTTCCCAATATAATGTTCAAATTTCTTTGGTAATAATAAAAAATATTTTTATAATAAAATTGGGCGAATATTGACACAATTCTTGCGGTACAAAATAATAACTTTTTAAAAAACGATTACAGTACTATAATAATATTAAGTCTTGCGACATCTCGTGTAATGGGGACACGTATAAATAGGACAGTTACAGATATCTGTTGGTATTACTTAGTTTATAATAATATTATTACAGTACAAAAAAGCTATATTTCTGAATAAATTGCACATTAAAGTATATTTTATTTTAGTACGTTTCCAATATAATGTAAAAATATCATTCTAATATTAAAAAACGGTTTTATTATAATGCTGGCCCATTATTGCAATATTTATTACAGTACGAAATAACGTTTTTTAACATTTTAAAATTGTGAGTTCTCTTTCTAAAAAATATAAGATTTTACCTATATTCTAAAAATTTATTACGATAATAATTTATAGCGTTACAATGTAATAATTTTACGGAAATTGTTTAAAAATTTTGTTTTCTTATATTTTTATGTATTTATTTCTCAAACGTGTAAACAATTAGGTATATTTTGTGATTGTAAAACTGTTGCTTTTATTTGTTTTTAAATAGTGTAAAAGAGTAACAATCTCCTTATTATTTTCAATATTGTTTGTAATATTTACCAATATAATGTTCAAATTTCTTACCAATATTGGCACAATTATTACAATTCCAGGAAACCAATATTAGCTCAATATTAGTAAATTGCAAGAATAAACTAACAAAAATACTACAAAATAATAAGATATGTTTAACGAAATAATTTTTAAACAAAAGTTGACGTAAATGTTGTTTACAACAATCTTGTTTGGTAGTAGTGGACAAACAAATTTTTTTCAATAACATTTGCACCTAAAAGTAGATTAGGTTTCACAAATAGTTTTTTGAAAGCATATATACATCATTGTCAGTTCTATGAATCACCTAGAAATTCTACAGTGGGCCACAATCCAATGTTAAAAAAAGTATGTTGACCTTAATTTTTCAGATGAAGAGATAATGAAATTATTTGTTTAATTGTTGTATTTCTATACAGTTCCAATTGTTTTTTAATAATTTTAAACTAAATTAGAAAATAATTTGTTTTTAAATTTGATAGTTGATCACCTACTTTACAACTTAAAACATCACGGGTACTTCAGTTCACAAAAAAGTAAAATAAAAACAATATGTTACGTAACCAAACTATAAATAGTCACTTGATTGCTTAGAAATATTTTTAAGAAACTGAATAAAATAAACATAAAGCAGTCAATCAAAATCTCATGTTCATACAATAATGACGTTTAAAATATTACAATAAAAATATTTACGCAATATTGCAATAGTGATATTGGCACACAGCAGGTGCAAATTAATACTATTTTAGCATTATAATGGCAATACAGGGGTAAAGAACTGTTTAATTTACTATAAATGTACGTAAATATTTATCAAGTACATTAGCTGATTTATTCTTAATTAAACCGCCTTAAGAAATTTGCAAAAAGTGTAGTTAATTAAGTAAATGTCTACTAACCGGTATTCGTTTCATGCTGATAACAATCAAATTGCCAAATAAATTTATTCCGATAAAAAATTAAAAGTTAAAGAGTAAATAATCATTAAGATAATATATACGGCTATATTTACATAATATCTATGGAATATTAAACAATAAAATATTATAAAGAATGTGAACCAATATTTTCATTATTGGTTTAATAGTGCCATTCCTAATATTGCAATTTATCCAATATTGTTCAATATAAATTATATTAGTCAAAATAATGACCACTACCTACCTGCAATTACATTAATGCGTACCACACTAATAGATTAAAATTTTGTTTTTGTCACGTATTTATAATATAGGTGCAATTATATGATTCCATATATTTTAAGCATCTATACAATATTACCAATTTTTACACAATAATATTGACCGAACCAACATTTTAATATTTATTCTGTAATGTAGGTGTTTAAATTATATTTAAGATATTGCAAAATACTATAATATTGGGTCACTATTAGCTAATAATCCTACTTTATATTGCATTACATTATTACATTTAACAGTGAAAAAGTAAATAAAAATGTTAATGTAGAATGAGAATTGATTCCATTTATGCAAATAAAACAGTTGCTTTAAGCGCTCATGGTGAAAGAATTACAATCCAATCAATTCTAAAGCAATTAAGTATAATTTCTTTAAACATTCGAAATTAAGTAGAGCAATATATTCGCAATATTTTTAACTAACTTGCCAATGTTGATGCCAAATAGATAAAACTTTAGTATGTGCCCCAAAAACTTGTTATTACATATTTGTATAATCCTAGTATAAAAAAAATTAAATATTCAAAAATTGTTTGCAGTATTTTTGGAATATGAATATGTTTTTGTTAAAAATACTTTTTGATTCTAAATAATGATCTACATTTTGTTGAAATATTGTGTTTGTCTTTAAATAAACTTTTAAAACACTCACAAAATCTCTGTTTCATGGAACGCTAAATATTAAGACATTATACCTACATGTTTATAAAATGTCTGTGCAATATTGTGTAAATATTAAGTAAAACTTGTAAACCAATAATCTCTTTTAATAATGAGATCCCAGTGACTTAATAATAGCGTTTTCAATATTGGAATTGCAATATTACTATTGAGCAAAATTGAATAAAAAATTTTTGTGTGTGTTTATGGGGGTAGGTACAGCTTCAAAACATTAATAATATAAGGAGGGAATCAGAACGCTACAAAAAAAATGTAGGAGTTTTTGACAAAGAATGTTTATGATTTAAAAGCTTTTTATTGTTTCCTTAAATATTGATTAAAATGTTATCAAATGTTACCTTGGTTACGATATGTCAGAACACATTTATATCTCTTTAGGGAAATTTATTTCATATTTCCTTAGTAAATTTGAGGAGTCTTGATTTTTAATTAAAACAAAAAATAAAAAAAAATTATGATAAATACTTATAGCTAACGACAGGAGGTCCAAAAATCTGCGATTTTTTTTATGTGCATTCAAGAAAAAAAGTTAGAAATAAAAAGTTGTAGAGAAGGAAATTTACTGTAAATTTCTCTGGTCTCTGGCCGAATAGACACCGAGATACAAAGGTTCCAAAAAGGGCAGAATACGCTAAAAAATTACTCGAAAAACTGGTTTTCTTTAGTTTACACAACGAGTGATGATTTCAACTCATTGATGTGAAGAACAGAAATTGGTATGTAAGATATTTTAAATGACTGAGCTACATGTATATGAACACTCATATATTAGTAGAATCTCAAAATGTGGTGTGTGTGTGTGGAAATTGTAGTATACCCTGATGGTTTTATCAAAACGCCCTCTATTAGCGGTAGTCCTAAATTTGTATTCTATTGGAGGCATTTGTGCTGTTACCAAGGATATTAATCAAAAATTAATTAGTATTTACTGTGGTATTTACCTCGGAGGTAACGTGTTTAAAGAGTTTCTGTCAGTTTGCAACTGGCCATAATGGCATCTCCTACGGTGCAAAAACCGTGTTTCATTATGCGAAAATAGTTTGAAAGAAGGTAAAGTGTGTGTTGTTAAAGCAATTGGGTTCGGTGTCAAACGAAAAAATTACACTCATGAAGGACCGTTGAGGGGGTTGTTGAAAAAATAAATTTTAGTTTACTTCGCTTGTTATAAGATATACAACAGACAAAGTAGTATTGCAGTCTCTTTACGTCATGAACCTGGCTCTTGTTACGCCCTCAAACATACTTTACCTAAAGTACAATTGAGAAAACAAAATTTGGGACACTGTTGAAAGTTAAATGAGCATAACTACGTAAAATAAGTACTTTTTATTCTATTTTTTGTTAAATTTAAATAGTTCACAAAAGTCAGATTACTAATGTTTAACCGTTGAGTGAAATATACTTAATAATTTTTTTTTATTTTATTTAATTTAAAGAAAAGAGCCATTAAAGGTCAGAAAATTCTAGTCACACAACATTACAAAATATAGAAATTAAGAACTAAAATTATCTACACTTAAAGTAAATATTATATAAAAATATATATACAGGGTGTTGCTATATTTGACCGACAACGCTCTACCTTAGAGGGGTCTAATATATTAATGAATTTTGACGTAGGAAAATAAAAATAAAAATTTGCAATAAATTAAAAAAAACCTAATAAATTTTCTCTGCACGGCCTCTAGTCTATTAATATCAATTTTAAGAAAGGGACGCCAAATTACTGTGCAATATTTAAGATAACTTCTAAGAAGAGCAGAGAATAGTGCTATTAATGCATCAGAATCGCATATCCCTGCACACTGACGACAAATATAACTGAGAAGTCTAAGTGCTGTTACGGTTTTATTTTCCGAATGTAGGACGTGTGTCAAGAGTCGTCTTAAAACGTGTGTCGCGAGTAATATGCGTATTTGTCACGCATTTTGCTAATTTTCTATTGGTGGAAAATAAAATTTGACTAAGTTTCCTAGACAAACAGCGGACATCTTCTTTTCTTTGGTACGTACGGGTAATTTGGCGTACATCTTGAAGTTCAAATTTCTACAAAAATTATTAATGTGTGATTCAAGATTTCAAATTCAAATGGGTGGTTAAGTTTGTATTAATTTTAATAACCACGTATGCTTTCAGCACATTGCGTGACCTAATGTTTTTGTTGTGTATTATACCTGGATAACTTTTGAGGGTGCTGGAGTGGCTGATTAAAACCTTTTTATCAATTAAAAACCACGTCACGGTTTTGCATTAAGCTGCAGACAACCGGAGGATACTACGTCTACAGAGGTTAATGATGCTTTCTAACTTTATTGAGGGAGTTTATCGCCTTTTGTTCTTCTTTGCACACCTTCCCTAAGAGGAATCCTGGGGTTACCTAACTTCCCGATCTGTCGATATCGTCTCTAGCAGAAAAATTTCATTCTCGAAACTTCAATCCGCTAAGTTTTATTATTTAAGCAACTTATTCAGCGATAATGCGTATGAAACTCAAGTACATATGACATAGAACGGCTTAATCTCTAGTATTTAGGTAAATTTTTATTTGGTGTACGCTCCACAACCAAACTTTTTTGAACCACCTTAATACGGGCTCGGGCACTGTACTTAGAGCGGTTGACGCAAAAACAAAAGCTTTTTGGGTTTGCGGGAGGTACTTACCCCTTTAATCCTAGTGTAAGTTAGTTTAAATTTCCGTGTGTAAGTGATATGTGTACGCAGAGCCTTCTTAGTAGCCAATCCTCAAATGAAACGTTAACTTTAATTTGGGTGTAACTTAAAGCTTACCTGAAATTCGGCACATTAATTGCAAGCTTTATTTCTTGTTAAGCAGGGCTGCTGCTAACGTACGTAACTATATGCGACAGTTTCTCTATTTCTGTCACATTTTCCTAGTACTTTAAGATTTGTTTGTGTTTGATTTAGAGCATTAGGTTTTAAGTAAAACCTGTTGATCTCCTGTTAGTCGGTTTTATTGCTTTCTTTTACCCAGCAGATGGCGCTTTGTTAGACAGCAGTCTCATTTTATAGAATTCTTTAAGGACTCCTTACTCTACGACGAAGCCGGACGCTGCTGCTCTAACTATTATAAATTCTTTATCTTCCACAAACTTAGTGCACTACATGGATCAGCATTTCCTTTGGTTGTTTCTTTTTTTTTAGGTTGTTCTTCTAGAGCCCTCGTTTTTTGTAAACCACAACCTTTACAGTGTTTCGGTAACAATATTGTAAATATGGGGGCTTAATAATATGGAGTTATCTATTAAAATACCTAGATCTTTGGTCATATGTTTGTTGTCGAGTAAATTATAACGAATTTTATAAAAATATCGGTGCGATGTAGAGTTCTGCGGTAAACGTTAGTTTTAATTATTTTGTGATTAGGCGGGTAGAATGCCGTTTTAAAATAATTGGTATGTACTGAAAGAGAATATTCTTTATTTATTATTTGAAACGAGACGATAGGCCGTAGTATATTTGAGGAATTATTAAGGGTTTGTTGTGGGGTTTTTAATTGTAGATGTTTTTGTTATTTAATTTTTCACAGAAATTATCGCTGCATTTACTAAGGTTATCGCCACACTTTCACCCTGTTTAGCGTGATGGTTAGATGCCATTGTAATCCGCAGGTCTAGTGTTCTTGGGTGTCCTGTTGGTTTGGTAATGTTCGTAATTTGAATAAGAAACACGTATCCGTTAACCATCTACCTACGCAACTAATGTGCAAAAATCAAAACACAAAGAATTAAAATTATACGCCGGTTTCACTTGAAATGAACGCCGAGAGGTGTACATATATTACTGAAACGTATAGCCAAGTACTCTTTAAACATTCTTACGTTTTTAACTTGTATTTGTTTTTTTTAAGATATTGGTGGCGTCTTCGATTTAATGTTTTATTTAATAAACCGATAGTTTCTTTATTCATCCAAAGAACCATATACGACCGACATCGGTAAACTTGTTACGGTTTTATTTTCAAAGGTAGAACGTATGTCGAAAGATTTCTTAAAACGTTAAGCTGCAAACAACCGGTGGACGCTACCGTTTGCAGGGGTCGTTCATGCTGCATAATTTCTACTTTGACGGAACATATTTGCGTTCCGTTCTTTACTACATACCTCCCCTAAGAGAAATCCTGGGGTTACCTACCTTATGGAGCTGTCAAATACCATCGTTAGCAGGGACTTTTATTTTTGGATCTGCATACTACAGAATACAGCTAAGTTTTAATGTTTAAGTAACTTATTCAATAATAATGCGTATGAAGTTTAAGTACATGTAACATAGAACGGTTTGATCTCTAGTATTTAATCAAATTTTCATTTGGGGTGTGCTCCACAACTGACGTTTGTTTTTTTTAACCAGCTCAATACCTGCTCGGGCGCTTTACTTAGAGTGGTTGAAGTTAAAACAAAAGGTTTTTTGGATTGGCGGGAGGTACTTATCTTTTTAATCCGAGTTTAAGTTAGTTTTAAATCACCGTGTGTAAGTAACGTGTGTACGCAGAGCCTTCTTAGTAACCAATCCTCAATTGGAACGCTAACTTTAATTTGGGTGTAACTAAAAAACTTACCAGAAATTCGACACATTAATTGCGAGCTTTATTTATGGTTGTTGCTAACAAACGTAACTATATGCGACAGTCTCTCAATTTCTGTAATATTCTCCCAGTACATTAAGATTTGTTTTCTATATTTAATTGTTTATTTGTCTCTCTGATTTGTGTTCAATTTAGCTTATTAGACCTTAAGTAAAACCTGTTGATCTCCTGTTGGTCGGTTTTATTTCTTTCTATTACTTAGCAGGTGGCGCTTTGTTAGGCAACGGTCTATTTTTTTACAGTTCTCTAAGAACCCCCCACTCACCGACGTAGCCGGACGCTGCTGCTCTAACTACTATAAATACTGGATCCTCTACAAATTTAGTGCGCTACATCAAGCCAAATTCCTTTAATTTTTCTCTCTAGGTTGTACCGGTAGAGCCGCGGCGTCGCTTTCTTTCGTTATTTGTAAACAACAACCGTTACAGCTATAAGTTTAACAAACACTTTTAGTATTTTTGTGTTATCTTTGTTTAAACCAATTACAATCGATAGCCACGTGAATTCTTAAATTATTACAGTGTATTCTAATTAAGTTTCTCTATTCACGTCTCTCCTTTGCTAATTTTATTGTTTTTTTTTTCTTACTTGAAGTATTTTTCCTATTGTGGTTATCTATTTGATTTTGGGTCTTCTGGGTTTTCTGCTTGTGTTTGATATTGTTTAAGTGGCATTTTGTTTCTCCATTTTAGTTAGATGTTCAAACTGTGTTTCTCTATGCAAAGTCAAACTGGTTTAATTTCCAGATTTTGTCTGATTTTTTCGTTTCTCAGTCAGTTCAATTTTGTTATTTGCTTTAACTTTCTACAGGAATTTTATTTTTACTGCTTGTGGTCCATTTTGTTGTCTTTCACTGTAGACTATCATTCGCTACCATATATGAGGGAGGTGACGTATTCTGATTCTTGATCCTGTTGTTGAGCTCTTGTTTTAGTGTCCCATCTGCCATGACAGTTGTTCGAAGGTACTTAAAGCTTCTCATCTTTGCTAATTTATCGTTTTTTACTTCTATTGTGTCTTGTCGTTAACATTGTGTTTGATTTTTCTGACTTTATCTTCATATGTTTTTCCATTCAGTGTTTTGTCCCATATATTTAGGTTGTATTGTAGTTCTTGTTTTGTACTCGTATGAATAGCAGCGGGCCTATGGTTCTTCCTTGTGTGACTCTTAGGTCTGAGAGGAAACGTTTTGATTTCTTGTTGTTTGTTTGTATATTGTTCCTGTATAAACTGTTATGCTTCTTATTAGTTCATCCTGTTCTTTAGTATCTTCCATATTTTTTTCTTCGTATGTGTAATTGTGTTCTACAGGGTCATTGGTAGGTTAGACGTTTATGGAAACGAGGCATAGGAGTAATCTGAAAATTTGGCTATTGCCATAAATCTCCCACTTTTACTGTTTTCTTTTTGAACATGGGGAATAACTGTCCTTTCTAGTCTGCATCTCATTATTTATGAGTATATTTTGTCGTATTTTAGCTTTCACTAGTTTTTGTCTATTTATTGTTTCTTAGTTTTTAACATGTCTACTTCTATCTCAAACCGTCTGTTTTCCTAGATCTTTTCTGTTTAGTATCTATCCCTCTCAATATCTTTTTTTTTTGTTTTCATTTGTTTCTGCATCTCCTAGTAATATAATAAGGTATTGTTTCTATCTATATGTAAACTCTTTGGCATTAGTGATAACTTTCTCATCTTGTTCTTCTACTTGGATTAGATTTTTTTTGTTGGTATGATTTTAGAATCGTGTTAAACAGTTTTTTAAATGATTTTGCCAAAATTCTTCCGAGTTTGATTTTTGTTCTCTTTACTGCTTCGCTATATTCTTCTGTTGTTTGTATTTTTCTAGGTCGCCCTGCTTATTGGTGTTTAATATCTGGTCTATAATTTTTTTTGTTTTTGTTCTACATCTTCATTTTATTTTAATTTAAAAATTTAGTTTATCTTCTTGCTTTAGAACTTTCCATATTTCTTCTCTTTGTATATGCGACCGAATGCTTTCAATATGTTTATGAATCAGCAATAAAATTTGTAGTCGTATTCTGTGGCCTTCTTTGACAGTTGCCTGAGGCTGAATATTAGGTTGATTGCCCCTTTTCCGAGCCTTAATCGACTTTACGATTCTTTAAATATGCGTTGAATTTGTTTCCTCAGCCTGTTTTCAAGATTAGTTCTCACAGCTTCCTGGGTACGCTGAGTAGGGATATTCTTGTTTAGGGGTTGATTAGCACCGGTCTTTAAAAAACCGTTAATGGCCGAATTTATGCTACGTGATTAATAATTACATAATTAGTGCAAAGTGTTGACATGCATGCAAGCGCGTACTACGTTTATGCGGATTACGAGCCGTGTGTGAACTGTATATCACTGTACGACGTTACACTGAACTGGTTCAATTATTATGTTGTCACTTTGGGGTAATTAATTAATAACTAACATTTATAACTAACATATAAAAAATCTGGGGTGGTACAATCCTATAACTGCAAATGTTTAATGTTTTACTGCATTTTTACATTTAGAATAAAAATTGCGACCCTCGGACGGTACTTTGGGGTAATTTGTTGGAAGATTTATAAAATTTGACCTACAATGACCAACATATAAAAAATTTGAGTGGGTACAATCCCATTATTACAAATGTTTAATGTTATTGTTTACATTTTTACATTTAGAATAAAAATTGTCATCCTCTGACGGCACTATGGTAATTTATTCCCATTATTGCTAATGTTTAAGGTTTCTGTTCAATTTTTACACTTAGAATAAGTTTAAAATTAAGATTGTACCCTTTGCAGGTGTATGTATATGTCAATAAATGTAGTGCTAAGTGTACAGTTTGTGTATGCGATTCTTTCTAGAAAATTTTTCCAATGATGCAAATTGCCACTGCTTGTCGGCACTTTGGGGTAGTTTTTGCATAATTTGCCTGGGTATAATTCCGTTTTTAAAATTTTTTAATTTCTTTCGCTTAATTTTTGCACTTATAAAGTTTTGCCGCTCTTTGACGGAATTTTGTGGTACTTTGCGTTGTGTGATTGGAACCTACATACAACGGTCTGCCAGGGTACAACCCCTGTTTTCACGATTTGTCAATTTCTTCTTTTAAATTTTTGCATTTAAAAATTGCCACCCCCTGACGGCATTTTAAGTAAATTTGTTTTTAGAGTTATAGGAACAGGCTTACAGTAACCAACATATAAAAATTTTTGTGGGGTACTATCTCTCTATTGCAAATATTTAATAATCTACTAAATTTTATACTTAGAAAAAATATATGGAGTAATTTGTTGCTATTGTTAAAAGAACTGGCTTACAATAACCAACATATAAAAATTTTTGGCGGTGCAATCCCGTTATTGCGAATGTTTATTGTTTTTGTTAATTTTACAATTTGAATAAATATTGTCACCACTTGACGGCATGGGTAATTTATTGCCAGGGTTATAAAAACTAGCTTATAATGACTAATAACGGGGGTACAAGCCCATTATTGCGAATGTTTAAAGCTTTTGCTGAATTTTTACTTAGAATTAAAATGTTCACCTCTTAGGCAGGTTGGGGTAATATGTTAATAGAATTATAACAACAAGGCAGTTCTTATAAGAACTAACATATAAAAAATCTATGGGGTACAATCTCATTATTGCAAATATTTAATATTGTACAGAATTTTTATACTTATAATAAAATTGTCACCTCTTGACGGCACTTTAGGGTAATCTATTGTCAAGGCTTTAAGAACTAGCTTACAATGACGTACAATCCATTAATGCGAATGTTTTGTTAAATTTTAAATTTAGAATAAAATTGCCACCCCTAACGGCTTTTGGCTCATTTTTACTAGGGTTATAAGAACTGTCTTAAAATAGGCAAATTATAAAAATCTACTAAGGTTCAATTCCAGAATTGCAATGGTTTAATTGTTTTGTTCAACTTTTCTACTTACAAAAAAAATTGTCACCCCCCTCACAGCACTTTGGGGTAATTTGTTGTCACGTTTATGAGAACTGACTTAAACTTTCCAACATATAATAAATCTACAGGAGTACAATCCCATAATTGCAAATGTTTAATGTTTTCATTGAATTTTTATACTTAGGATAAAAATTGCCACCCCTAACAGCACTTTGGGGTAATTTGTTGCAGAGTTATAACTTCACTGACTATGACCAACAAATAAAAATAGTAATTTTTATTAATAAAGTTTCTATCGATGTTATTATTAATAAAATTTTTATAAAGTGAGTTTAATAAAATATTATAATGTATGTATTATAAAGTTCATAAAAAAATTAAAATCGGAATCGAACCTTAGTTAAGCGGCACAAAATATTGTTAGGCAACGATTAATCAACTCGTCTACGAAGACCGCTTAATAAAAATGAAATCATTTGATTAATAAATAAGAAATTATAAAATAAATTGTTTTTTTTAATTTTTACTAAAATAAGGTTTGAATACTTATTATTATTACTTCAATTAGTTCTATTTTATTTATCCAACATAATATGTTGTTATATTCTTTTCGAATTGTGTCAGAAAAAGATATAAGTATACAATGTCGTACAAAAATTTATAAATACTTAAATACTACAGTTTCAAATACTCTATAATGTTATTATTATTATTATTATACAATTTTGGGATAAATTTATAACAATGTAGATTAAACCGATCAATGTTTGTAGAGTGTCTGATCTTAATAATCCAAGCATATTTGTTACCATAACATCATCTTAGAAACTTGTTAATGATTAGTTTAATTAGTCCTTTCGGTCTACCATAAAGGATTAAAATTATCCACCTCTAAAACAAACTAAATTTGTTATTGAAAAACACAAAACATTAAAAGTCTAAAAATAATTTCCGTGTTCTACTTAAATATATTCTAACCTCTAAAAATTGTATAAATTACTAAACTATTTTTACCAGTTTCGCTTTTGTGGCATTAATGCAAATGCATTTAAAGAATTTAAAAACCCACGCCGCCTCTACAAAATTTGTTTTCGAAGTATGACGTGCTCCGCTCCATTATCGGAAAATACACGTAATTTCGAAATGCGAATATGACGTGTTGTTTAAAAGTTTAAGGAACTCGACAAGAAAACGATTTTATATTTTAGTATGATACACATTTTGCATAAATGTAAGTGTGTATGCATGTTAACCAAGTTTACTGCATGTTTTATTACACGTTACATTTAATTAAGCGTGATATTTTTGAATTTTTAATTGCCAACCAGTGCAAAACGACTTTTCAAAAGAATGCGGAAAAGATTTTATCTTAACAGGGATGAAAAAGAAAATAAAATTGATCAACAAAAAAAGAGTCTGGTACGGTGCGTCGGAAATTTTAAATTCCGAATGCGAGAACGTCTGTTTCTTTCGTGTACTTTCTGTAATTCTTCGTATTCTTTATGCTACAAACAAAATTTTCAACTTTTACGTTTTGCGCAATTGTAAATTCTCATAATTAAAAACTAGTCTGTGTTTACGTAACACGTAACCAATTATTTAGCGCCGAAATAAAAGAGCTTTTTTTGTAATTGTTTCTTTACTTTATTTAAATTATTGGCAAAAATCGGCGGTGTAATTAAATTACAATTTTCTAGATCTATCTACCTGTACCTTATGTAAAACTAAATTTTGAAACTGGTTTCATAATGATCTGGATTTAGGTTACCATTTTTAAAATATTTCGTAACACCGGAAGTGTAATACAACATCGGACGCGCAGTATGACACCGAACATGCAATATGACACCAGACATGCAATTTGACACCGTATGTAATTTTTGACAGCAAATCAATGTTGTTAATGTCCTTTACTTAGAAAGTACTTTAACGACTTTACTGTAGTTAATAATCCTTAGTTTACAATTACCTGTTACGCAAAAATAAGTTTAAATTTATATAATTTTACACTTTGTATTCCGTTATTTTTGAGTTTTGTCGTAATTATTGCTAGTTGATTAAAATCATTCTGTCACTTTCGGTTCGGTATTATTTAGATTTATTTATTTATTTGTATGGTACATTTTTTTATATTGTATTGTGATGTAAGTGTTATGCATAGTGCCTCAGAATGTCAGTATAATACGTAAGCATAATTATTATTATTATTATTATTGTTATTATTATTATTTGTATGTTGTAACGTTAAGCATGCAATTTTGGCCAAAATCAATAGGATATTAAATAGTAATCCAGTCGGATAGGCAACTTTTCATTGTAATGTACATATATGCTTGCACTTAAAAATTTTTTGTGCTATTCTGGTTTTGACTGGTAATCATTTTGGGAATTTTATTTTATAATTGATAATCAATTTTCGGATTTTCGTTATTCACTTGTTGCGAAAAGTTTCGCTGCGTTTTTCCATTCTTTTTCGGTGGAATCGGAAATTTTTGGGATCGCTTTTCTTAAAATGGACAACATCCAATAAGGGACAACCATAACCCGTTACTCGAGCACTCTTATACAATGAAATTGATGTCGAAAGATTTATATAGCACGCTTTCAAAATTCTAATACACCTAGCTTTCAGGGAGGTTATTTTTTGTTCTTCCTAATTTTTTTTCGTCGTTGTTGCTGTTTCCTTTTATTTACTCAAAATCTCAAAATTTTCGTGTGGTTGCTGCGATGTCCTGGACAACGTAGTGACAGTGCTACTTGCTAAACGGCCGAGTTTTTGCGTATCACCTGGACCGTTGCTCGTTGGAAGAACGATACAATCACTTTGGAAATTGTTACCGATGAGTAAACAACCGGTCTATTTTGGGGGTTGTCATCGCAAAGGTTTGAAATTTATTTTATTATCTTGGGAGTGTTGCATCTCTGAAAATTAGAATTTAAACAGCAGCATTTGTGCGTTGTCAATACAAACGTGCCACCAGTACACGGTGATTTTGTGTCTCAGACTTTTAACTTACTATCATAAACATTGTGCTGTAAGTTTAATAGACTCGTGTGTCGTATGTCTTTAGTTTCTGTACGAGTCGTGTAAGAGCCCACCATGTGTAGGCTTTTATTAATTGGTATACGGTTTGCGTTTGGATCCAATTACGACTCGTTACCTTTTAATATTTGCAAATAAATTAAAAGCTACGGTCTTGTATTACAAAGCCAACCACTTACATAACTCACTTACTCATAATTTTTGTAAATTGCACGCGAGCGATTGTTGACTATTTATAAGTTAAATTAAATTTATGGGCATACCGTTGCATGTACAAGTAAATTACGCGAATTAAACAGTGACGTACTGTATTAATTTATTTGTAATTTGTCAGATCGCTTGAAATTTTTGTGTGATATCACTACTGGGATAATTATAGAATGTCTCTTATCCTACATTTTTAGTTTTATGTGATTAAATATAACGTGTTATTTGTAAGCTGCGTTTTCTGTCTTAAAAACTTGAGTCATCTTAATTATTTATTTTATACGGTATACAATTGCTACTAACGATTTGTTCGTCGTTAGTTTTTTATTTCTTAGACCATCAGAATTTGGCGTCTTTAATACTAGATATCGCTAGGCCAGTTTATTATTGGTCTTAACCCACCCTTTTCTCTTGACTAAAAGGGTACAGTTCCACCGTCTCACCGTAACAATGCCGTGTGTGTACTATATCGCCGTACGATGTTACACTAATCTCGTCGTATTATGCGCGACACATTAATTGTACTGTTAACACAGTACTTAATTCTACTTGTTGTACTATGGGTTGATACTTAACGCTACATAATACTTACGTATTACGGGTTAATTTCCTGGTTTGTTAGCATATAGTTTCCTGTGCTTGTTTGTTTGTTTGGCGTTTTAAAAACGCGGATATTATCGTTAGGGGTTGTCGTTTGCAACTAATCTTTTCTTCTTATTTTTTAACAGGTATGTATTTATATTACATTTTACGCTAACAAAGGGCAACGAGTTCGTTGCTTTGACTTTACATGAAGGTTCTTTTTTGCAAGCCAGAGCTATTGCAAATAAAGTAAAATAAGGATACTTTGAGCTTGCTTAATTTATGTTGAAATGTAGGGGTCGCTAGGGTAGTACTGTATCAACCATAGAGTTCTACTAGATGGAAAATGTACTTGTTTTATAAGGCGGTTGATTGTGTGAGGTCGTGTTTTTAATGTCGTATGCGTTGTAGTAGCTGCTGTGCTCGAAGATGTGTTTGTAATCGTCTACTTTTGATGGCCAAAATTAGTTTGAAATAATATAATACATATATTGTCGTATTTACAAGTTCTGTAGAACAATTTTACAGTAATCATTTACACGCGGTGATAATATGCAATATAAAGATTATTTAATTTGTATGCTCAAAAGTTCCCGCTAAAATATGGTGTTTTTGGAAACACTGCTGTGACCTTGCCCCGATTTATCGTTTCTTGCGTACGTTTTAGGGTTGAATCCTTCCGGTGTCTTGATGCTTGTGGTGCCGAAAGTTGTTTTCAGCAGACGGTGCTATCAAATTTCTGAAACAGGTCAGTCAGATTATGCATCAGCAGCGGTTATTTAAGACTACAATTAATCTTGTAGGTTAGATCAACTTCTGGCCTGTCTTGCTTCCTAATGAATAAGAAACGGAGTTTAAAATTACGGTTTTATAAGTGACGGAAGTCCGTCGTAAGGCACACCGAGTACGTTGAAACCTTGTATGCGAGATGTCTATGCACTAAAAGTTATATCCTTTGTTTCAATGGTGGTCTGACTGCGGCTACAATTAAAGTACGCGGAATAGTCTAGACACATCAACCGCACTGTAAGTGTTCGATAAAATTAAATGATAGCTGTTAGAGAACGGATTAATAACAATGATTTTATAGGTGGTTTTAAGTGGTTAATACGGCTTTGCTAGAACCCGTGCCGAATGCTAATCAGCAGTGGAGGTGAGCTTTGAAAATGCGGTTATTGAAAATAGCTGAGCCCTATGTCTGAACGAGACGGAATTCAATCCCCTACTTCAGAGTAGTATCGTAGTTATTAAAGTGAGCAGAATGATTTTAGTATATATAAAATAAATATTTAGTGCGATTTAGACGGTTGCTAAAGATCTCAGTATTCTCAGAGAATTCTGAAAGGAGATTATCTTCTCGGCATTGCGCTCCCACTTATAAAGGCGACGTTATCACTAACTGAAGAATAAGCAAAATCTGCACGGGAGGTGATACTAAGTATGGGGTTACTCACGACGATTCTAAAACAGTGAAATTTAAGTTGCGATGTAATTCTTACCTCGGCGGTAAATTTATAATAATCAATTGTCGGTTTCTTACGCGGTCGACTGGTATTTTTTTTTTTCACTTTTTTTGATCCACAGTATAAACGTCCTTGGTCCGCGTTGTAAAAGTGTGTACAGGCCCTCGTCTGGTTGTTCGAGTAATGATTTTGCAGCATCACGTCAAACGAAGATTTAATTTGTCGGTTCCTGGTTGTTAAAAATAAATGGATGTTGTTTTGAATTGTTGGCTTACGCCGTCGTCGCTGGAATGATTTCTACGAAGTGCTGTTCTAATTCTTTAAGGCATGTTATAGGATCTACTGATTTTGTTTGTTTTGATTTTGGATAATTTCGCCGTAAATCAGTTTAGTTGCTGCTGAATGTAGGTTGTCTCTTCATGTAGCTTAGATATTGAGTAAGGTTTTGGTTTATTGTTGTTCTTTATGGCTTCAAATTCCATTTTTTAATTGGCGGAGAAAAAGTTACACCATGACATTAGATTAAAAGTGATATACTGTAGTGCATAGGTGTGATGTACTAAGAAAATTGCTGAATTAATTAAATAATGTGTATTCGAAGTGTCTGCTTTCATCAGTTGTAATGCGTAGTAGCACTCCAAGTTGTATGATCTAGCCATTGTAAAATCTGCAAGCAATGTTATTGATGACATATAGTTCTGAATATTGGGAAAACCTATTGATGGTGTTGAATGTATGTTTGTAACTAATGTCAGTTGTCTACATTAATTAATAATTAAACGTAACTATGTTTCATCAAGCGGGTTGTGGTTTTGTTCCAGGGTGTGCTATTTATATTTTATTAATTTATGTATGTATATTTGGGACATTAATTTGCGTGTATAAATTTTCTCACCCCTTTGGTTAGGCAACCCAAACTTTCGAACGGTATGTATCGTATCTTGCGAGCGTTTTGATTTATTAGAGGACGTAAAATTCGACTTCCATCAAAATTTATTTCAAAATCACATTACCTTTTACCTCTCTTTTGAAATTGGTGGTCAATAGTGCTCTACGTGGCGGTTAACATTGTGTTCATTTATTAAAAACCTTTGAAATATTAAGATTCTTGTAGGTCTCTGAGTTTTTAGGACGTTTTCTAATTTTTCCGGATAACGATAATCTATACCTACTCAGTTTACGGGCGATACAACCCTTTTGTTTACTTATATTATTTGTTAAATATTTTGTTTCTATTTGCTGTAAATGTGTTATTTACTACAGATCTTACTGCCTGTGATATAAGTGATAAAACTTGCTTGTATACTTCTGTACAAGTTATCTTGGCTTTAACACACATGCCGTTACAGTTAACTGTTGGCATTTTTCTTAGTTTATACTATTCATACGTGTCAATGTTTACACGAGATGTCGCAAGACACGCATTTTATCTATAAATGATATTTTTTTCTTGAGGTAACAGTTTGTTTTTCTCTACCATAATTCCCTACTAATCAGAACGGACCACAACAGTGATAGGGTGGCGCTCAGGTTAATTTGAAACAACTGATCATTTTTATCATGTCTAAAATCTCACGACCCTTTACGTCCGCACCTAGTGAGTGATGTTTAAAGCGATTAAACCTCTTAATTACCTTAAACCTCAAACACAACTAAGAAATGCTGACTATTAGGAAGAGCACTTCCAACGACCTTGCTGATTCAACAACAACCTGCTCAATGCAAATACACAGAGTAGGATCGTCAGCAGAAAGAAAGTATAGTACGCAATCAAGTTTTTCAAAAATGTTCATTAATTACTTCGACGACACAAACTCTTTATCTTAAGATTTAGCCTTGGAAAATTTGGCGAAGTCAATCGGAGGCGTATTGCAAAATGAAGTCTGGTTAACAATATTGTCTCGGAGTATATTTATCGGTTTTTTGTTAGAAAGCAATTGTAGTGGGTTTGTAGTCTGTAAGGATCGAGAATTGTCTTCTTTCAACCGTATGTTTGAAAAGTTTAATGGTTCGGTAGATAGCTATTAATTCTCTATCATACGTTCCTTATTCTTTCTTTGCAGACGATGATTTCTTTAAAACGAAACCAAGTGGTTTTTACTTTTTTTTTTTATTTTTTGTTGCAATGCAGTTTTGATTGCTTCACTAGATACAGGTGGTCTGGTTTTCGGTGAGCGAGACGGGTAGTTTTGGTAGATTGCATTTTAACATGTTGTGTGAAGCCTGACGAGCTGCTGCCCTGGGGAATAAATTGTTGGTAGACATTGATTATCTCTAGGAATTATTGAAGTTGGCATTAAATTGCGTCTACTTTTTCTGGTAAGGGCGCTATGTTTTCGACAGTGTATCTGAGAAATCGTGCAGGATGCAACACCAAAATGACGGTATGATGGATTTATCAGCATGTTGTATTTGGTTAACCGTTTGAAAATAGTTTGCAGATAGCTCGTGTGTATGTAAATTCAAAAAATGGAACAAGGTTTTGACAGCCATTTTAAGTATGTCTTTCTTTGCGACCGGAATTTGTTGGTATAAGCAAACTGAAAGGATTGTTGAGGAAACTTTTTTTCCGTGTAGTATTTGCAAAAAATGTTTACGTGTGGCACAGGGTAACAATCCAAAATTGTGCGAGTAGAAGGACATTAGTCTCCGCATAGTCTTCGGTTGTCCCCGTTTTGTAGTACCATGCGTAGAGGTAATAACCAACTGTTCTTGAATGGTCGTGCAATTTCCATGTTAACCACGGCTTAGAATTTTTGCTTGCAGCAAGCTGGCAGACCTGGCGTTGTTCTTATGTCTGAAGGTTTTGTAATCTTGGGTAATTTTTTAAGTAGAGGGTAAAAGGGGGTTTTTCCAGAAATGGCAGGTACATTTGCATTGTCTTGTTCCGATTCCACTTCAGTTTGTTGAATTATGTTGTTTGTAAGTGAGTTGTGACAGTAATGTTTTTTAATAACATTTTATCTGGACTATTTTTTTTTCATTTCCTGTTGGTTTTATGGTACTTAACGCCCCTTGTAGTATGCAACCAAACGTACTTTTCATCTGGTGTTTGCGCAATAGCCTTTCTCGTTTAGAATATGTCGTTGTACAGACGTTTTAAAGGTCTCCTCCAGGTTTAATTATTTGTAGGTATGTCCTTCTAAGGTGACAAACAATATGTAGGATACTAATTAATAGTTGGAGGCCGGTTATTTTTGTTAAAGTTTAATCAACAAAATCAAATGTGGCCCTATCGTCGTATTTTGAAAAGTCCAAAATTTCTTTCCTAAAGACGTTAAACCTTCTGAATCGTAAGTTGTGCTTTTTACAATATCATGTCAACATCTCAACGCTCACCAAGGTCATCGAGGAGGTCGTCGATACCTGTTATCACTAATGGTATCAATCCAGTGGTATGGTGTATCTCATTGCAACTTTATATTGAAGCTGATATACTCAGCTAAGTTTTAATTAAAATTAAAAGCGTCTTTTGTGCATGTGCCGAGCGTTAGTACAATTTCGAGTTACCTTTTTAGAAAGATAAGTATTGTGTTGTGACCTCATAAATCATTGAAATATTCTCATAATTTATTTTATTTTGTTAGTATTAATTCAAACGTTTTGTTTATGCATATTACGCAGATTTATAGTATATCGTATGTAGTTGCTGGCGTTAAGTTACTTTCTGATTTGAGGCTTACATTAATTTGTGGCGTATATTCCTATTTTATAATTAATGTTACCGGATTGTGATTGAATTATTAACTGTAATAATCTATAAATTGTTGTGCTTATTATTATTTTAAAATTGTTGGTGTGTCGCCTCACCTTATAGAATTTTGTCATATTAAATTCTTTAGTCTTTCTATAAGTTTTTTGTTTTACTTTTCTTAAATCTGTAGGTGGCGTCCGGCGCCGCTTTTACAGCCTTTGACTATGTTCTAAGTTTTTTCCTGCAACCTATTCTACGACATAAGAGCTACGGGTAACCTGTAACAGAGTCGATGAGTTTGCGGTTACGTATATCTACTGAAAGTTTATAGTATTGTAGGTTTGTGACGCCCGCAATAACAACATGCTAAAGAAACCTGTTTTTTAGACCAATTATTAAGCTTAGGCTAACGAATCTTTGTGTAAAGATGATATATTCGTTGACTGCGGCGTTTTGTGCGTGGACCACTTACAAGTTTACGTGAGGTAATGGATTTGTCGGCATTTGTGTCTACTAAAAAATTTTGTTTTGTGCGACGCAAGATTTTTTGGATTTTCTCACATTTTTATCCCTAAATATCATGCGTTAGTAACTTGTATTGTTGGGGTCGTATTTTGTAGCGTATTGACTGTCAAGGCGGTATTTTTGGGTTTATGTCGCAACTTTGTTAAGTTTGTTTTCCGCTTGCATTGCCACAATGTCTTGTGTTTCTGTCAGTAGTCGTACCATATACAAGGTGGCTTATTGTTGCAAAGAAGATGGATATCTCAGAAAATATTGGGGTTAGAAAAGAACTTTTGCAATGAAAGCTGCACATTCTAAAAATTTTATTTATACAGGGTGTTCAATAAAAGTGCGACATACCAAAGTTATGTAAATATGATTGTTATGTAAATAGAACCACCTATTTTTTATTAGTTTGAATTCTTGGGAAATTCTAATGTGACTTTATATATTATACATAGTGTCTAAAATGGAGGGTTTTCGCATTATTGCACTTTTTTCCGGAAAAATTGACGTTTCGAAAAAATTAAATAAATCAGATATCCTGGAATGTATTCAACTGCGTTTCGCAGCTTTAATATGCATTACATGTGCTAACTATAGCTGGGTGTTCACCTTTCCAACCTCGCTTGGTTTTGAGTAATCAGTTATTTAAATTGAACTCCCTAAATTTATGGATAACTTGATTTTTTCAAATGTACCGTTGAACATAGAATTTCATAAGCTTTCCAATGATAAAAGTGTAGCTATCTAACTTATCGGTTAGATACTTACAACCTTATTCTTAGAATTCCACGGCGCATAAAAATTAGTTGGTGCCATTTGAGAAAATTAAGTTATCCTTGAATTTAGAGAGTTCAATTTAAATAATTGATTACTCAAAACTTAGCAAGGTTAGAAAGGTGAACAAATAGATTTAGTTAGCACATGTCATGCATATTAAAGCTGCAACATCGCAGTTGAATACATTCCAGGATAACTGAGTTATTTAATTTTTCGAAACGTCAATTTTTCCGAAAAAGTGCAATAACGCAAAAACCCTCCATTTTAACATATGTATAAAGCATAAAGTTACATTCGAATTTCCCAAGCAATCCAAATTTATAATAAAAACTGGGTAGTTAAAAAACATATGTTCCACTTATATGGATCACCCGGTATAAACAAAAATAATTTTAACGTGTGCAATTCATTGATTTGCACAACTTTCATCGCGAAAGTTTTTTTAACCTCAATCTTTTCCGAGATATCCACCTTCCACGCATAAATGGGCCAACCCTGTATATGGTATGTGCGCTCATGTGGATATTGCGAAAAGTTCTGGAAATGCTTGTAAAGGCGGGCAAAAAAAAATTGTTGTTTATTTTAGCATTTCATCAGATAAACTCAATTAGCTCATATTTCTTTTGATCTAAACCTTGAGATCTTTTAGTTTATGTTCTTCTTTTAAACTTACAATTCTCCATATTTCAAAAACTTTAAATGTTTTACGGCGGATCTGTTGATCTAAACCTGTTTTGATAATGAGCTGAAACGTTTTATTGGCAAAAGCGTTTTCTTGTAACCGTTAAGGGCTGTTTATTTTCTAATTTTAGACTCGAAATTTTTCTTTGCTTACATAATCTTTAATTATACTTATTCACGACCTCATCTAATTACACACTTAATTGAAAATAAGCATTTAAATTTCCAACCAACCACGCAATTACTTTCATAACCGCGCGTAAATTGTTCAAAGTTAAAAACTTGCTTTTTTAAAATTTCTCCTGCAATTAAAATAAACATTATTTATTATATGTGTTTGCGTTTAAAACAGAAAAAAGTTACGCAATTAAATTTTCTATTTACGCGAGAAAAACCATGATCAATTAAACTCATGCAAAATTGTGCAGTAGGTGCAGTTGTGTTAATATCTCTGATTGGAAAACTTTTTCATTCAGGTCAAAATTACTGAAGCACTTTGTCTCAACGAGGTTCGTATAATGTTTGTGTATTGTTAGTCCGTTTTATAATTATAAGTTAATGAATCATGTAGCACAGTTTTGTTGTGAACGGAAGGGTCACTTACCACCCTCTAGGATTTAACAATTATGAGTCTAGACTTTTGTAAAGCAGTTATTACTTTCTATCGATGTTTTGTGTTTGTCTTGAATTATAAATAAAGTAATTTTATTTGTCATTATTATTATTATTCTATCACTTTATTTATTTATTTAATCGTATGGTAACGTGAAATGATTGTACGAACTTTGGACTACCTCTCTCTTTTTATTTATTAAAACATTTTTTACATCTACAGAAAGGTTTTATTGTAATTTTTGCTTAAATTATTTAACGAATGAACTATAGGTACAGTGTAAGTATAAGAAAGGTACAGGAAATCCATCGTAACCATGCAAAACGCAGGTAACGTAAAGGAGTAGATACCTAGTTGTACACTAAAAGGTAAAGCGATTTTGTAATTGTTAGATTACACACCCATCCTTGTTCACTGTTCTAAACCGTCTCTTCACCACTTTCACTTTGTTTCATCACGTACGCACAAAAATCTTATCCTCATAGCATACAATAAACAAATATATTTTAATACCAAATAATATATATATATAGTTTTACGATAATAGGTAAATGTTTATTGAAATTTAATCACAAAAATAAAGTAGAAGGAGGATTTTCCATTATCATATTGTTATCTAGTCATTCAGGTTTGTTCGTTTTACGTATAGAGTGTGTGCTTTATTAGAGATATTTATTTACATTTAATTGTTAAATTATTTTGTGTTTGTTAAATATCCGTATGGTTTTCATATTATTTCAAGTGGCAGACTATTTTTTCTTGTTTTAAGTAAGTAGTCGAGTCATTCACCTATGTATTTAACGATATGATGTATATGTGTATAACTTATCTTTAAATGTATTCCTTTTTAATAAACAGAGGCCTGAGAAGTGCACATTGGTTGCACGCGTTGCTGATAAAACGACTTTTGGTGCCTATCCAACAAATCAATTAAATATAGTTTTACATTTATACATTAAAAAACCTTGTATACCCAGACTGTTTTTTATTCAATTAAATAAAAAAATTACTATAATGTATAATCAAAAGATAAAATGAGCCCAAAAATTCTTTAATTTAATTTTTAATTATGAATTGTTATTATCATAATTTTTCCTAAAAATATAAATTTTGTAAGGTGCATTACAACAATGACAATTACATATAAAACTTACCTAATATTAAATAAATTAAAACTAAAATTTTAACACATAGTTAGTTTCAATTACCGTTCTTTACAACGTGAAATAAATTTTTTATTTCTTATCTTTTTAATTTTAATTTAATAACCACGTTTACGGCTGCAAATTGATATCATTAGAATGTAAAAACTTCTTTTAACAGTGAATAATTTAAAATAGAAATTGATATTTGTTTGTTTGTATTTACTTAATCATTATTGTTAAAGCATAATGTTATTAGGGATATGGGCAAGTTTTTTTTTTGTATTGTGTACCTACTAATCAGAAAAATAATAAATTATAAATAATTATAATTTATCTTGCACCAATTTTTATTATTATTTGATATAGTACCTACTACCTTCTGCGTGTACTATTGGCAATACATTATATAAACTGCTACATTTTACCTGCGCGAAATTTTCTAGCTTACACTGCTTGTTTCTGACGTAGAACATTCCTTCTTCTTCTGTTTTTGTGCATCATACTGTTATATCTCTATATAACTAATATGTGCTTAACCGTGATGGGGCCAAGATGTAAAGTTTAAAATTTTCTTAATTGTTATAAATATATAATTAGTACACTGCCCTTATCTTTAACAGGTACAGACGTTTTAGACAAACTACTGGATAACTACTAGTTATTAAAGCAACTCGTCTACTGACAAAAATTAATACCGATATTCTTGAATGCGGTAAAGTGATGACCAAAAGATCTAGAACTATTATTCTAGACGTCTATGGAACCATCTCCATCAACAAG